>KE504660.1:57829-71125 GCA_000441515.1 Elaeis oleifera
TAATCATATAATAATATTTTGATTAATCAAATAATAATATTTTATTACTAATCATATAATAATATTTTATTACTAATCAAATAATTAATATTTTTTTCTTTCATTTCTCCATTTGAACCCCCCCTCCACCTTTTTCTACCCGCGGCCGCTCACACCCATCCCCCTTCGATGTGCCACCCGCCTCCGCCTTCCTCTATCCGTAGCTGACCTGCACCCATCCCCCTCCGACGCACCATCCACGGTACCTCCATCCGACCATTGCTCCTCCACACCTTTCACCCCGGGCCGTCTGTCTGCGCCGCACCCCCTTGGTCCCTATGTCCGCACCCCACGCCCCTACCACTCGAAGCCCCTCCCCCGACCTCGATGAAGCCCGCGCCCCCTGCCATCGAACCCTCCCAACACCCTCCACCCTCCTCTAGCCCCAGCGCTCACACCCCACAGCCCCTGCGACCCACCCCTCCCCTGCCCCTGCGCACACACCCACCGCCCACTGCCACTCGATGCCTCCCTCCCGGCTCTGACAAAGCCCTCATCCGTGCCCCTGCTTGCCCCTCGGTATGAAGCCTGGAATAGAAAAAAAAATGAGCCCTTGGTACAAACGGGGATGAGAAAAATTTAAACTGAAATCACATGTTCAACTTACAATTTTAATTTAATTTAAAATAATTAAATTTATATTTTTACAGTGATAGATTATACCATTTGAAATTGCATGTTCGACATGTAATTTCATCGTATCCAAGCTGAGTCAGCCCAAGTACCATATTTTCAGAAATAAGATAGAAAGAGGGGTAGATTTGAAATAAATACTAAAAAATAATATTTTTAAACAACATCCCTTCTTTGATTGCATTCAGGATCCACGTAAGCTCGTGCTTAGTTCAGGGCTATGTCCAGGATACAAATGATTGGGTTTGGTCTAAGCTATATGAGCTGGGCTTGGTACGGTCTTTGTTCTTGTGCATGTAGAATCCTGGCATGTCTTTGCAATAGCAACTCATGGGGGTGAGAATCTGCATCCAGATTTAAGCTAGCATGGATGTTGATGATGTTAAGAAAGATATCTACAACAAAAGCTAGTTGAACATGTCCCATATTAAAATCCAGAGATGATGTTTGAGCATCATCCTTGGCTCGTCTTGGTTTTATATAGCCATCATGCATTAGTTTGGTACAACTAATTAATTTGTATTTTGGAGGATAAGAAGGGACTATAATCATACTAGCATGGATGTGTTATTGATTTATACTTGTTCTCCTTCATGTTTCTATGATTTTCTACATTTTCATTTATTAATTGCAAGTCTTATTAACATTACAATAATGCTAATAATGAAGAAAGTTAAGAGCCTGTTTGGTTTAGTTTGAGCAAGCTAAGTAAGAGCCCACTTGGTTGAAGTGGCCTTGACTGCTTTTAGGCTGAAGTTACTTCAAGTCACATTTTCGTTTCATGGGCTATTTAGGATATCCATTCCAACTCTCCTATGGGCCAATCAAATATTCAAATGGACTATTCATGGGCCTATTTGACTAATAAAATAGATGGCACATTGGTTTACTGGCATGGTCCAATTCTTCTTCTAATAGCTTAAATTTTGGATCATGAGTACGTACCAAGTTGTATCATAGTCAGGCCCATTATGTGCCACCATTTTTATTGGTCATGTAGGCCCTTCATTATGAGATATCAGGGCCGAGGAGGATCCAATTGGATCGAGCAAGACTTGGGTCATGGGTGGACCTCTCATTGCTCGAGCAGGAGGCAACGATGATGAGTGTGTCAAAAGATTAGGTGCGGAAGATTGTTATTAGTCCCATACAGACCAATAAAAGGAGTGATACATGGATTTTTAGTCTAGACTTGCCCTCCTCCTAACAACGGAAGCTTTTAAGCTATGAGTCCATGACACTAGCCATAAACCAAAAAAAAAAAAACAAGCTTTAAGATCTACCAAGTCACCTGGGATTGGGCTGTATTATAAGAATTAATGAAATCTCTCTCCCCGCCAAAATTCATGCGCACACCAAACCTTTTATTATCATTTAGCCCTTTGCAAATGCAAATGCGTAAATAACATCTACATAAAGAATAGTCCATTTGTTTCTTTCTCATCTTCAAATTTTTGATCAGGCCCAAGGTGTTACTTCATATGGCCTTCCATTGATTACAATCATTTAGCCGGACTGATGAGAAATGAATATATGAAGTATTGGGATAATCCAATCAATGCGTTGTGATCATATGGAGATTGTTCAGCGGTGTATTATAGTCACATGTCATGTGATTACAGATTTATTGAGTTGTATAGTTTAATTCGATTGATCTGATCAAGTTTATAAGAGAAACAATAATATCTTTAAGTGATAAAGGTAACCTCAGATGCTGACATAAAGTCTATGATAGTTAGGACTTCATCGTTCCATCTGTATAAATACAACATCGGTCCCTACTTCTCTCATACAACTCCTTACAGTAGTTTAACTTAGCAATCAAATCACCTATACAGAAAAAACTTAGCATCCACATCTTCGAAAATACCATCCACCGAGCCGGATGACTTATGCCGTATTTCCTCTTACTAGGGAGAGTATATTTTCAAGAAGTTTCGAGTTTCAACCCTTAATTCGTGCTCTTTATAATGTTGTTTGGCCATAAACAAAGCTGCCCCTGTTAATGAACACCAGATCCCTATCCTTCTGTCATAAATCTCCATCATTCTAATCAATCTTACAATGTGTTGTATCATATGCATGGTAGAAACTATACAAATCATTCCTATAACCTCTCTTTCTAAGACCTTTAATGAGAATACCGGACTTAATTTAGTGAAATAGAGGCAACTGACTGTGAATCAGAGGAGGACTGTGAGGACACTGCTACCTAAGCGCGACCAATTTCCAAGTCCGGCGACCCATATGACCACTTATAATATTTATAGCCGATCACACAATACGAAACATAAAAGCTCCGGTGCAACTACTTTTTGAAGGCGTCCCACAAAATGAGAAAATATTTATTGTAATAGTGATATCATGTCAAACTTATCACAATCCAATTAAAAATCAGAAATCGATGGTTAATGTAGGACATCATTCATAAAAATCGGTGAAATACATGATACTTGATAAATACAGTTGCTTTTGGGTTGTGATAAGTTTGATATGATATCACCTTTGCAACGAATATTTTCTCCACGGAAATGCCTCACTACCACTTATACCTCTAACATCCCCGAAAGGTTTTCATGATATGCATGTACATTTTTAATTCTCTAAATTTAGAAAGAGAGAGAGAGAGAAAGAGATTTATATACACTATCATTATCCAGCTCTAAGTGCGTGGATACGCACCATCTAAGAATAAAACCTAGAACCACTAGTTGCTAAGCACTTTATGGACTCATGATATTTTCTTCCGTGGATAATGGAACATGGTGTTCAATCATCTTTTGTAATGAATGCAAAAAAATAAAGGGCAATTCAGGATGCGCATTCCTTATCACGTTACATAGCTAGCTGGTGGTATTTCGAAAATCATAAAACTTCTATCATACAAAAATAATAAGAAGAATGGTTATGAGTCGGGCCTTGATCCAGTGGTGATGCCCTTTGCTTAGCAACTAGATACTCTAGGTACAAATCTTGGGTAGCACATCATTATTTATTAGAATCTAATTGACTATAGTATGCATACACTACTTAATCTACAAAATTTCTCTATACAAGTCTAATTGGCATTTGGATGTTTCCTAGACACAAAAAGTACATATATGATACGTTGTTCAATATTATGCAATTGGAAAATGAAGGTCACTTCACAATTATGCAAGCTTCATGCTGGTATATCAGTTTGAAAAATAATATTCAAAATATATATAGCTAGCTCCAACTCTCTACCTAATCAATGCAATACTTTATATAATTTGACAAAGGCATTTCTCTTTTGAATATTACAACTCACTTGTTCCTACCTCTAAAGACAAGATGCATTTATTGTATATATCTGCATCAATGGCGAGATGATTTAATTAGAAGGTGGACTTTTCTGCTTTCTAGTCTCTGCTCACTATAGAGGAACTCGGATACACTACAAAGATGTGCCATATGGTGTGAATAGGATTTATCATCTCATAGACATTGGTTCACTCAAAACCTTCAGGTTCTATTTGGATTGGGAGAATCAGAGAAAAGAAGGGTAAAAGAGGAGCGAAAAATGCAAGTTGAACAAAAATTTGATATTTTCATGTGGCCAGATGAATTTCCCAGCTCCACCGGTTCACAGCGGCCCAAATAAGGTTGCGGTCCGATCACCCGTTACGGTTCGGACGGCACTGACCCGATCATCCAGTCCCCAACCCGCCGCGTGCCGGGCGTGCCTGGCGCGTGCTCTTCCTTATTATCGCCGCTCGCCTGCCTCAGCCGAAACCTAACCTTGGACCGAAGAGCCCCAACCGCATCCTTTAACCCTGTCCCTCTTTCTCTCCCTCCTTTCTTCGCTCGCTCTCGCTCTCGCTCTCGCTCTCTCAGTCTTTCGAGTTCGCAACGGAGCACCAAGAAATCACCGCACGATAGGTATGTCTTTATTTCCCCGTTGCTTCACTTCTTGCTGTTTCCTTCTTTTCTCGCCAACCCCATGGAGATCTAATTCTAGGGTTTCTATCCTCCACTCTTTTCCCTTCTGATTTTTGGCTGCCAGAATTGCCATGAAATTATCCTGAGTAGATGAGTTTGGGAACGCTCTCGCTGTTTCTTGTTTGTGAGAATTTGGTGTATTCGTTTCAAGTACTCTGCTTCAAAAACCCGGATTTCTTGTAATACAAAAAAGAGATTAGTGTTCTTATCGATTGTGATCTTGAATTGAAAAAAAGAAGAACATCAAGGATTATTGGGATAGTAAGTTGAAATGTGATATGATTTTCTGAAGAGGGTGGAGAAGTTTCGAATCTTTTGTTCTTCCTTGAATTTTAGGGACGATTGACTTAGAGGGTCACTCCATGGTAATTCCACCGAGTGTACAGGCTATGATGGTGTACATGTTATAAGGTCTCGATTCCTGGTGGCTGTTGGTGTTAGAACGGTAATGAACTGCAAGTCTGTTACAAGACATAGCAGCTATAACTCGTTCTTAGTAGGTTTCCGTTCTTCATGCTGGTGATAGAGAGAGTGTGGAATTTATACCTGCTTTGTTTCATTCGGCTTAACTTATGTTTTACAAACATGTGTGCGAATCATGTGGATATAGTTTCAAGTTATATATAAAAAGGGATGAATCTTTTCACCGTTATTATAGCTCCGATTATCTTATCATTTAAATTAAACAAATCAAATTAAATTTGTGATCCATCTATCATGTTGATTCTGGCACTTTAAGTTTGTTGACGAATATTACTTTCTGAAGCTAGTTATTTGATACTACCATTGAAATAGTTTCTATGTATAAACATTTTTAGGGAATGGAATTGATGAACTTGTTAGATTGCACCACAAGCTAGGTTTTCCTCCAGGAAACAGAAGACTATTATATTGTTTCACATGAACATCATTGTGCAAAGTCAAGCATTCGTAAATGGATTTGTTATCTAACCAGCCTAGACATGGAAGGTCATTTGAGTATGTTAGTTCTGAGAGGGGGCTGTATATGTTAAACATCACATTGCCACATAATGCCTGATAGGCTACAAATGATGCTTTTCCATTGCAGATGTCCAGCGTCTATGAAAGATATACTCATGTGTCTGCAGTTTCAATTATGTCCTGGTCCTGAGTATCATTGATTTTTGGTAATTTTCTATATGATGACACCAAGTCGCATGTTCATGCTATACTTTCAATAGTATCAGAGAATTGTCCATTGGAGAATTGTCTGTTGGTTTGGTGTAAAAGAATTTGGTTTAAAGTAAGAGAATATGCATCAAAAACATATTGTGCACATCTTGAGAAGCAAAATCTTATGCAGTATGGATTGTTGTCATAACCAAAATCTGACCAAGATCCCACTGAGGCCCATTGTCTAATCATTACATTTCAAATGATTCCTTCTGAAAAGCTAGTGTTGTGGAGCTACTTAAGATTGGAAAGGAAGCCATATGATCTGTTCCATAATGCCTGGGGTTTCAATGCTTGAAGAAATTAATCCTGGATGTAAAGCCATGCGATTTTGGTCTTAGATGAAAACGATGAAGTTCTAGTAGTTGGAAATTGGAATAAACTTTCAATTTTTGGGAGCTATTGCTGGCCCTTGCTAGAGTGATCAATGAGAAAAGACAGGACAAAAAGCGATAATAGGGGCGAGAACATTGTTCAGGCCTTTTAATGATTAAGAGGCTAAGAAGCATCGCTACCCCTTGGCTTGACCATGGAAGTATGCTTCAGGGCAGGTGAATAGAATGCTAGATGGTTTATCTAGTTGAGCTTCTCATGGTTGTCGCATATAGATTCCACAATTGAATTATTCTCAAGTACACCCAGTAGTTGCTTCTCTTGGTAGAAATCTTATGCACCTTTCTAGGTTCTTTTGATTGAGAAAATGGAGAAATTGGTTTGAATCAGTTTTTAGTTCTCATATATTCTGAAACTTCCTATAGCACCGACCACCTACCTTCTGGCCAGGAGATACATGTCTTGGTAGAGAGAGATTGTGGTAGTTTGATACATCAGATCCAAGGAGGAATCAGATTATATGAAAAGAAGAAAAGTAACCTAAACAAGTAATCCTGGGGATGCGATTGAGCTATGATAAAATGATATATGTAATTAGTTGTAATTTAATTATAAATGTAGCACAGATGTTACGCATTAAAGTGGTTTTGATTGCTAATGAATGCTCCTACAAGATGTTCAACACAGTCCTTGAGGTGTATAAAAATGCCAGCTTATTGGAGGTTGGAACTATGATAATGATGATGCATGCGATTGCTTATGCTTAATTTGAGTTGTTTACAAAATGTTATATGCTAAAGCTTTGTAATTGGTAAGGAATACTCATGTGTCTTAAAATGTTATCTTAATGAAAATTTTGTGAAGGTTAATACAAATAAAGTAGGTGAGTTAAACGCTGAGTGGCTTCTATCCTGCCGAGCTTGTGGGCTGTGTCCATTTCTGGGCCTTGCCTGGGCTATTTAAAAGCCTTGTTTATGCTTCTGCTGAAGCAGTAGTATGTAATGTTATATACGAATAACATTTTTAAGGCTGTACGTACTTATGAAGGGGTCTGACATTCTATACTCCATTCAGTGAATAAGTACTTTTGAAATTGCCCTATGAGAGGCCAGCTATTCACATGAATTTGACCTTTTAGTATTTGAGCTCTGCCATTATCAATGAATGGGATTTACAACAAATATTCTCTATTTAGGAAATTACGTCTTTTTCTCCTTTCTTGCAAATTATGTCATGCATTTGCTTGTCATGAATTATATTGAATTTCAGGGTAATGCTAGCAGTTACCCGTCAAGGTTCAGATTCTATATTTTCCCTCACGAAAAAAGGGTTCTGATTACATATTGCATTAGCATAGGTGAAGCCATATAGCATCATTAAACCATTTTGTTCATGATCTAAATCTTATAATTATCAATTTCTTTTTCCCTTTTTCTCACTGTGTGTGGGGGGGGGGGGATAAAGTGCTTCATTTTAATGGTAACTAGGATACTTCATCAGAGTATAATTAATTAAGAGAAAGAATTTGATCACTGCAGGTTGCTTGAAATTAATATGACATGAAACTAAGTAGAATGAATATGTACTTGCCTACCCTATTGCAATTTTTACTTGGCTGAGGTACTAGTTTAGAGTGAACAGATTTACTCCTATCAATTGTGTTGTGGTTGGAATCCATCCTGAGTCGGAGGCGCTGGAGCGAGGCGACGTCTGGCGGGTCGGTGGTGACCGGATCTGCAAGAAAAGCTCCTGTCGGAGGTGGCTCTGGCGGAGACTCTTCGACGCTCAAGTCAGATTTTCTGCAATAGGTGAGAAAGAGCGAGTGTCCACCTCTGGCGGGGACTCTTCGACGCTCAAGTCAGATTTTTTGCAACAGGTGAGAAAGGGCGAGCATTTATAAGAGGGAGAGGAGGTGTATCTGAAGGATCTCTATTTTATCTTTTTATAGGTGAGATTGGAGCCTTGGAAAAGGATGGCCATAAGAACCTTTTGCCCCTCATCATATTCTTGAGCACCACGCCTGATCCTTTGATTTTTTGAGTTGGTGAGTGATGTCACCTCATAGCTAGTGGGGGCCGTCTTTATTAATTGCATGGATTGACAACTAGGGTCTAGAGAATGGTGTGGCTTTGTTCATGGCCACCCTTGTCATTAAATGGAATGACGTGACTGGACCATGGAGAGGCCTCTTACGGTCATCATGACAAGCTGCTATTTTTAATGACCTGACGTGACAGCCGTTTTGGAGACTTTGGACCGAGGTCATTGAGTGCTTCGGCCGAACCAAGAAACAGAAAGAGTGGGCCTTGGGCTGGTCACACGTCGGGATGCGGCGAGCTTAGTAAATGCTGGAGTCGGGGGTGACGGCCGAAGTCAGCTCGTTGAGGGCTTACTCGGGTCTCCAGATCAGATGCCGAAGTGGCTCAGTCGCACGCAGGGTAACACGGCTTAATGGGACTGTGCGGGGACCGATCTCCCCAAAGTGAGTTATAATAATGAGTGGCTTCGAGGTCGATTAGGAGTAAGAATCGGTCAAAGATCTCTAGGGAAGACGCCAAAGTTGGGGCTTCTCTTTGCTCGATGCCTGATGTCTGGGTGTCACATCTGGGCCGGTAGCTAAGGACTCGATCGAGGTAAGTATCAGCCGTTCGAGCTGAGATCATTTGCCGAAGTCTCGGTTGATGGACGAAGCCAGGTGGCCGAAGTAGGAAGTCCGTTATTCGAAATTGAGATAGCTGTCGAGGTGGGGTCAGATGTGCACGGAGGGTGCGGGCATCTGCGGGCTGCGCCCTCCGCGGGTCGAAGCCGGATGTGTGGGCGCATCCTCTCGCTTTTCTTCTCTTCTGCCACCTTTTCTTTGTCCTCCATCTCTTCCTCTCTTCCTTTTGTCTTGTTGTGATGCCCATGGGAGGATGGGACGAGAGAGAGAGAGAGGCAATTAATGCCTCTGTCAGGTTTAGATGACCCTAGGCAATCCTCGTAACATATGCATAGTGGACGATACACAATCGGGAACTAATGAAGTACACGGGGCAGCATGGCCAATGGAGACCTTTTAGCACCGACAGTGGGCTGGTTAAATTGTTAACATGCTGGGCCTTCGGTCTCTTCTTATCTTTGGCCCAGTTGAAATTTTTCCCAACAAGTTGGATTCTTTAATGGACTTGTCTATCTAAATTAGGTGTTCTGCTTCAGGTACGAGAGAAACTTAGATTCCTGTGAGCCAAATTTCCAATATTTCAGCACCCTGCTATTATCTTGTGATCCCTAGCCTATTGGAACATATTTAATGAACACAAATGATTACATCAGAAAAATGATTAGCAATGTAGTTATTCATCATGGATGGTCCTGAGTTAGTGTCCATGTACATCTGAATCTTGATGTCCCAATTGTATTTTCTAAGAAGAATTTCCTTTGGTTGTATATGCAAGTTTTTGGCTGGATCATTTTCAAAGATCTCGGTCACCTGCTATTTACTTCCTGCTGTTGCATGTTGTAAGGAACAAAGTTAATACATCATGTTGTCAATACAAGTCAAAAGTATGCACCATATATTTTGTAACATGAGATCCCACCCATTCGAGCTTAGAGCAACCGACGCCCAACCTCAGTTCCAACTTCCAACATCCAGTACTGGTATTTGATGTTTACCTTGACAATACCCAAGAGTAACATGTGATGTCAAGGTTATTTGTTATTTGTTTTCTCTATATGCAATGGATGTTCCCTTTGTTGTATATGCAACTATTTGGCAGAACCATTTTCAGGGATCACATGGTCTATGCTATTTACTTCTTCCTGTTACATTTTTGTAAGAGATACTAATGCATTAGAGTGTCAATACACGTCAAAGGTATGCACCATGTGTTTCTGCATTATGATAATTTCATCAATTTGAGCTTAGAGAAACTAATACCCAACCTCAGTTCCAACTTCCAACACTCAGTATCGGTACTTGACACTGATACGTTAAGAATGCCCAAACTTAACATCTAATGTCTAGCTTGTTTGTTAGTGTTTTGTATGTGCAATATATGGTTAGTACAAAAATACACTATGCTAGAACCGACAATCTAGCATTAAATTATCGATTTTTTGGCTGATGTCATCTATGAATGTTAATTTCATGTTTAAAAGGAAGGTGATCTTATTTAGAAGAGTCTTCAGGTTATCAACTGGAGGAGTTGGGGTTTGGAATGTTTACCATATCAAAATAAAACCGAGAATTTATGTATTTATTTGAAAAATAAAGTTCTAGTAATCTATGGTAGACAAGTTATGACAATTATTGTTGTAATATATATTGTTGCGGTGTATGTGGATTTTTAATTGTTTAACATCTTAATACTCTAGATATAATTTAAAGCTACATTCTTGTAAGAGGCATGTTCTCTCAACATGCTACATTGCATTGTTTGCCACTGCATATAACTTTCAAGCAGGCATTGCTATTGGATAAGTGTCCCTTGTTTGGCGGTCTTCCTTTGACCTCATTCGTAGCATGCTCATTTATAGAGATAATCAAAGCCAATCTCTAATTAATAACAAGAAATGATCTAGGCCTCATATAAACTCAGAAATCCTAATTTAAAGCAACTATTAGAAGTAATAGGTTTCATTCTTAACTAATCAAACACATTCAACAGCAAGTCATATATTTAAAATCCAAAATTAAATAATTACATCTAAATTATGATGTTAATGTTCATCAAGATGCAAACTTAGTTCTGTAGTTCATATTACTGTTATGATGTCTTATTTATTTTTGAGGATGATACAGTTTTTTCCCCTTCATTATATGGTTGCTTCTTTAATGATGCTATCACTGTAGACATTTTTATGTAATGATATGTATTCTTTGTACTCAATTTATTGATGAGATTTTACATTTTCTTACCATGTTAACATGTATAACAGGAGTTCTTGGGTAAGGGTATGGATGATGAAAATCCATTTTCCAATGGGAAGCACAAAGAGGGAAATTTCAGGAAGCGTTCTCGTTCCCATCCTGACAATGGGAAAAGAAAAAGGCAGAATTCTAGCCATGATCATAATTTTATGACTTCCAAACCTGTTGAAACCATTTATCGCATCCTTTGCCCTGTCAAAAAGATTGGTAGCGTTCTTGGGAAAGGAGGTGACATTGTTAATGCCCTTAGAGATGAGACTCATGCAAAGATAAGAGTTGCTGATGCTATTCCTGGGGCAGAGGAGAGAGTTATTATCATTTTTAGTTACTTATCGCAACAATCTGGAGAACTCAATTCTGATGAGGATCCTGATGATGTTAATTTACTGAGAGCGAATCACAGGATATGATGCCCCATTGTCCTGCCCAGGATGCTTTGTTAAAAGTCCATGATAGGATTGCTGCAGATGAGGTTCTGCGTGGTGGTGTGGTGCATGAAAGACCGGAGCTGATGATGTTGTCACTTCTCGCATTTTGGTTCCAAGCAATCAAGTCGGTTGTCTTCTTGGTAAGGGAGGCACTGTTATACAGAAGCTACGAAGTGATACTGGTGCTAATATTCGAATTCTACCTGCAGAGCACCTTCCACCATGTGCAATGAGCACTGATGAATTAGTTCAGGTAATTCCTTCTGGATCCATTGTGGTTCATTCATGGTGTGGTCATGAGTGTACTCTTACTCTGTGTCTACTATTGCTAATGAAAATGCTTTTATGACTTTTAAAGCAAAATATCACTTCCTAAAAAGCTGTGCACTTTGGTAATATCATCTGTTTGTGCTTCTACAAGAAAAGTCAGAAAGAGCACTTTTAGGAGAAGCTAGAAAACCTAGCTTCTGGCTTCTCCTCCTTTTTTTTGCAAAGTAGAAGCAACACCAAACACGCCCTTGATGTGTTTCTAGAAAATGTTTTATTACCTCGAACCTGAATACTAGAAATGTTTTAGAACAAACATATTACTTTGTTTGGAAAATTTAAAGATGTTTGCAGAATTAAGCCTTTGAATAAATATAAATAAATGAATATGTAGTGTAGTGTGTGTTGTACTCAATCTTATTTTATATATTTGTTTATATAATAGCTAGTTTATATAAATAAATAGTCCCAGTTCAATTTTAAATTTTTGCTTATTTCTGATAACTACTCTTCTGAAGTCTCTTTAATACATCTCTTCTTTGGCACATACAGCCCCTTGATTTTATCTCTTTCTGATAATCTTTTAGAGAAAGAGTGATCAGTGGACATCCAAGTTTTTGGTGGGATCACAAATATCCATCTAATCATGTGCATCCAGTATGTTAAATGGTTTATAGATAGGATGAAAGCTTTGATTCCTGTCACATAGGATCTGGGTATCAAAGTAACTTGCTTTTTTATAACTGAAAGATTAGGAACAACTGAAGGGCTTGCTTTTTAGGTTGATCACATTGAGGTATCTCCTTTTGAAGAAGCTGGGGTGAAGGACTTTATTGAATGCTTGATGTGGATTAAGAATGCTAAGTTCTTGGATGAATTTAGATAGATGAGTTGATGTAGATTTCAATTCTAGATTTGTCTAATTTAAGAAAGAATTAAGTTTGGAAATAGAATTTGCATGCTTATTGATGTGCGGGAGTAGTACCACCAGTATTTTTCTTGTTAAAGATGGTGTAGGAAGAATATGATTATATATATTTGTATGTATGTTTAATATGTGAAGAATAGGAAAACAGCTCGTAGTGATAGGTAAATTGGCTGAGTTTAAAATAAGTGGAAGTTTGACATGTTAGACATTGTATCAGAACAATGAATCATAATAAGGTGCAATATTCAGAATGCTTCAGGATTTTGTATTGTTAGGTGTTCAACTGCATGCTGGAAATATATCTTATGGAGGATTTTTTACATTTTTCCCCCAGTTTTTGCGAGAAAGATTCTTTACATCATATTTATATGGAACACGAGGGGAGTAGTCATAATTCTAGTCCTTGGTTTTTGTTAACCAAAAAACATGGCTGCATGAGTTGAATTAGTAGCAGGGATGTGGTGCTTTGAAGAGTAGCACTTGATGGTACATGATTATGAAGAAAAGGAACCCGGTTGTGCCCCTCCCTTTTTATTTGAGGGTTGTTGTGTGTTGGGGGGGGGGTGGGGGCAGGGGTACTGGTAACGATGGTAATTTTC
>KE504660.1:71145-85515 GCA_000441515.1 Elaeis oleifera
GGTACTGGTAACGATGGTAATTTCATTATAAAGAAACCTTGTTTAGGGTTGTTAGAACATCAAGACATAAAAAAGAGAAGTTAATGAGTTTCTTTGTGTGGGTCTTTTTTTTAACTTAATCCAACTCGGTTTATTCTCAAAAGGAAAAAAGAATAGGGATTCTAAAGTCATAAAGCATTAAATAGCACATTTTAAGCTAGGCCAGCTTTGTCTTCATAAAAGAAGTGAGCACCAGGAGCTTCTTGATTGAAGAATGAACTGGAAACGTCAAGGAGAAATGTTTTAGGTTGTTCTTTCTAGCATGGGAGATATTTGACAATATTGTTTTTCACATATCATGCATGTGGATTGTCTAAGTGGCTTTAAGGATCTAAGTGAAGGGTTTGATGGTTAGTTCTAGTCATTTCTTCAAGGTCATATTATGTTGACAAGAATGTATTTGATGATTGCTGTAGTACTAGTAATATGTTTTAGGTCAATACTACTTGATCAGACACTCTAGAAGGCCTGCAGAGACAGGCTATGCTGAGGACCTGAAGGCAACTTTTAAACATACTCGAGTCTGAAGTGGTCATAAGACTGGCTTGCTATAATTGCACAATACCATTTTTGAAGAGATTACTGGAATGAATCTGGTTAATTCTTTTGCTCTCCCATCCTGTTTGTCATAAATTACTGATCTATTGATTCTTGCTTTTTTGCCTTGTTTGATGTTGGCAAGTTCCAGTGTGGTCCACAGCAAGATTCATTGTCTCGATACCGAGCTCTATACCGGTGCCAACTTATTACTGTGTCAGTGTGGGGCCAGTTCGGCATACTGAGTGCTGTTATACCTTCAGTACTACATACAGGTACCAAACCGGTATGGTATGGTATGCCCCATACCATCTGGTTTGGTATGGCAAACCTTTGTCCATGTTTTCTTTCTGTTCCAACCATGTTTCTCTAGCCTTTCTCCTGAAACATTCTACATCAAATTAAATTGGTTTTATAGAGCCTTTACAGGTGCATTGTCTTCTAAGCTGCTCGACATGGTGCTAATACGAGTATCCGTGGAATATGAGCAGTGGCTTATTGGCTTCAGGATTTTTCTAATAAAAATGATTCTTGATAGCTGTTTAATCTCGTGATGGTGTTCTTTTTGAATATTGTGATGTTTTCTGTAATATTTTATGAGATTCTTTGTTTAACAAATGAGGCATATGCATAGTCTACTAGATTAGTTATTGAATGTGTTTCTTGGTTTTAGTTATTCCATCTAAACTTTATCTCTGAATGCGTCTTTTAGATATCAGGAGTGCCATCCATTGTGAAGAAGGCTTTATATGATATTTCCACTCTGTTGCATCAACATCCTCGCAAAGAAAATCCTCCTCTAGAAGATCTTATATATGCCAGTACCCATGGTTTATACCAATCCAGTGCTTCTATGCCTCCATTGCCTCAAGGAAATCCATTGTGGTCTCAGCAGCACCCAGCTGTTGATGCTGCACCACCAATGCCATGGATTCGTGGATATAGAAATGAGCCATCTGGATATGCTCCTGGTAATTTCAGCAGTGGTCGTGCTGAAAATGAGGGAGAAACAGCGGAGTTTTCCATAAGAATTTTATGTGCCACTGTGAAGATTGGCGGTGTGATTGGTAAAGGTGGGGTTAATGTCAGACAGTTAGAACAACAGACAGGTGCTCACATTCAAGTTGAGGATACTGCTCCTGAGGCAGAAGAGCGTGTCATTGTCATCTCTTCTAAAGAGGTATATTATACCTATTCTGTAACATCTGTGTGGTGCTTACTGAAATTTATATAGCTAATGATCTTGGAATTTTACATGCATGGTAACTTTAATTTATCCAATGTTTGATTGTACGTACAATGACGTGTATCTAAATGAATAACTTAGGTTTTTTGGGATCCAATCTCTCCAACAATTGAGGCTCTTCTCCAGCTTCAAAGCAGAACTAGTGCATCCTCTGAAAAAGGTGTCATCACTACAAGGCTTCTTGTTCCCTCAAGTAAGGTTGGTTGTATCCTTGGACAAGGTGGTGACATAATCACAGAAATGAGAAGGCGAACCAGAGCAGATATTCGAGTTTACTCAAAGGATGATAAGCCAAAGTATACATCAGCAAATGAAGAGCTTGTGCAGGTGATGTGGTTAGCATCATGCTTTATGCTAAGTTGACTTACAATATGTCATCCTGGTCTTCCACGGTTTTCATTTGCAGTCATTCTTTTAGGTGTACTGATTATTTGACTTGGTCATATAGATATCTGGAAATCAGAGTGTTGCGAGGGAGGCTCTTTCAGAGATTGCATCCAGGCTTAGAGCGAGGACTCTTCGAGGTGGGAATGCTGCTACAAATACTGCACCTCCAGCCCCCTTCCGTGGATTTCCTCCTTCAGAAAGCTTGTCTAGTAGAGGACCACCACCAACTGTAAATTCTTCTATAAATCCTGCTCGAACGGTCCTTTCCATGGTTTTGCTCCCCTAGAAGGCTTTTCTGGTAGAGGACTACCATCACCTGGCATGGTTGGATCTGGGAGTGCTGTTAATTATGATCATCCAAAGGTGTTATAATATTTTATAATTTACCCTTATTTCTGTTGCCTCTGCACCTACAAATGGTACTCTTTATTGTCCTGTTGATTGCTATGACTTGTCAGATTGGTAAACTATGCAATTGTCCTAGGGGCTTAATTCTCATCTTATGGTTGTGAATACGTATTTGATATTTCTTGTTCTTCTTTAACGTGCATCACCAAGGTTGCATTTTGGATGCATTGTGGAATCAATGGATATTTTGTAATATTGCATGCTTTTGAGGATTGAAGTTATAATTTCTGTAAGTGGTTGTTTGGGTGTGCTTTATATTGGTTTATCTGAGATTGAGTTTATTCTCTCCATCAGCAGTTATAGTGTACTGTTAAACAAACATCTCTTCGAAAATAATGCTTATGGTAATTTGCTTCTCAAATTTAAAGAACTATTCTTTTTTCGATTAGATATATATGATGATAGCCTTATCTTTGAAAGAAGTCAGTTACTTTTTCACTTGTTCACAAGTTACAAAACTTCATGTCTAGCATATCCATTAGCATTTATGTTGAATAGATTATACTTATGGTGCTCAGAGTTATGTCAGGCACTTCTATGCTTGATGCAGTTTCTTATAGGGATGCTAATGGTCTGAATTAAAGTTGTATGTGCTCTTCCTAGAGACAAGGAAGCGCCGTTATCTTAAGGATAGGCTTTGTTATGGAAATAGGCAATGCCTCACAAGTCGGTTGAACATATTCATATAGTAAGGTCGATGTAATCAATCATTTGGCTATGATGCTTTTGTAGCATCCAACTTATTTAAATTATATTTAGTATTTTCAAGAGGCATCACTGCTCTATAGATTATTGCATCAATAAGAGAGAAAGGAAGAAGAACATTTTTCAAAATGTTATATTTTTAAAGGTTGAATTATTAGTTCACTTGAATGATTATGAAAGAGAACAAATAACTAGGTTTAACATTGACTGTTGTTACTATATGCTGTTTGTTTGAACAATTATCATGTCATGTGAAGTTATTTATGTTTCTTCTTGTGTATTTAGCATTTAGTGCTCCGGTCCTCAACTTCTGGTTTATGTTCTTTTGTTACTCAGCTTGCAGTTATACATGCTCTGTTAAGCTGTTACCAGTAAGTACAATGCAAATGGTTGCAGCATAGTTCTTGATAAACTGGGAAACTATAAACTGAAGCATGCATGATACCTCAACAATAATAAACTAATAGCTTAGTCGAAGAACATAGTTCTTAATTCTTATGGTTATTTTGCATACAAATCAGACGAGTTGTGATGGATCGTCCAGCTTTTGATTGAGCTAGAAAATTTGTCTTTGTTCAAGTGCAAAGGTTTGTAAGTGAAATGTGTTTATTTGCTTACTCATTTTTAGCTTATTTCTCCATTTATCTTGGTTTGGTTGATGTATGGATTATCTGGATTCCAAAATGAAAGGCTTATTTGAGTTTCTTTTTCCCCACAGGGTTCTGGAATGCTACATGAAGCTCACGGTTATCCAGGTCCCCGAAATGCTACTGGGTAGAGTGGCTTCCAAATTTATTCTGTATGAAATAGTTTTTATAGATGTAGAAAGGCCGCTTACTTTTTGTATCCATTCCAGTTATCCAACTATGAACAGTTCTTTGGACGTTAAGATTCCTAATAGTGCAGTGGCTTCTGTTCGTGGATCAGGTGCTAGCAATTTTTCTGACATCCGTCAGGTAAGCCATTTGGACATCTTCGGGGATTCCTTGAAAAAGTTGTAACTCAATGAGGAAAACCAAGTTAAATAATCCTATTTCAGATATTCAAAGATATATTGGGAATTCTATCAATTTCTGACGAGCCACACGTTTAACTAGTGATCTTTATGAATGATGTTCCACTGCAATTGTCTGTCAAGTTGGAATCAGATCCATATTTGTCAACCAAATACAGACTATTCTTTCGATGCCTGTTACTTTCAAACATACAGCCTGTTAAATAATTCCTTTCTGAGATTCTTTAGTATAGCATGCCATCTGTTAGTTCAGTGAGTGAGAGCCTTTTCTTATGTATTCTTTTTGTCAGATTTCTGGAGCAAGGGTTAAGTTGCATGATCCTCTGTCTGGTGCATCTGAGTGCGTTGTTGAGATACACAGCTCTTCTGATCAAATGAAGGCAGCACACAGCCTCCATCAGTTCATAGCTTCTGGTGGACAGAACGTACCACCACCGCAAGCTCCCGCCCATATTAGTCTTTCACCTGGAACCAGAGGTCTTCTGTTGTTATCCCAGCAGTGCAATGCTGTGTGGCTGTTGTTTTATGGCTTTGCTGGCATGAGTAAGGCGCTACTTCGACTATTTGAGGTCCTAATTTACAGTGATTACTGTAGGCAATTACAGGAGTTGATCTGTTGACGGTACAAAAATGTGAATTGGAAAAAGCGATTATCTCTGTCTACTTAACTATTTATTTGAATGGCCAAGTGGTTCAACAATAGAGGTGACTTGTGTATGGCTCAAAGGTTAGATTATTCGAGTAACTATGTAAGTGACTTTGTAGGTTGAGCAATTCGGTACTTTGAATTCCTCTGTCAACCGGATTTAATAGATCCCTTTTTTACCCTTTTTTTTTTTTGTGGCAAAGCTCATTTCTGAATAAGTTGTTCCTTTATCATTTTTCTTCGATTTTCTATGGTTTAATTAGGCTGCAGATTCGGACTGTTGTGGGAGTTTCTGTTTGCTATTTTGCTTATGGATGGCGTCGGTTATTTGTGTGATTTTTTTTTTTGAAGTCTAAAGGGATGTCAGGTGAGACTTATGTAAGATTTCACAAATACTGTCGGACGGTTATGTTCAGATCGCGGTAACACTGAAACATGTCGTTTGTTTCGTGAGATGTGAGATTTGACAGAGTTCTTGATTGGCCTTTCTTCGCGATCAAAAGGGAAAACTGTGAGATGTAGATGTTGTGGAAGCATATTTCAGATTAGAGGGTGAGACTAGACTTTGTAAAATGCAGGATTCTCCTCAATTGGCCGTCAGATTCAATGTCCTTTTCACATCCGACGCCTCCCAATATCCTGCAGCGTAATTGCCTGTTCCATTGTGATTGCCCGTATGTGGCGGTCCAGCGACTCAAAATGAAACTTCTATTTGAGTCCTTTGATTCCATGATTGGACGTTGAATTACATAAGCCTGTGGGCTGTGTAGATCGAGGAATGAGGCTGCCCTTCCTCCTAACAAACCAGCCTACTCCTGAATCCGGAATTGCTACTAAAATTAGGATCTATATTCGTGTCATGCCCCAGTTTTAGATCCTTCCGAGGGCTGTTGTTTGTAATGATTGTTCAATTTGATGATTCTGTTGTACCGTTATCTAACGTTTTCTAGATCGAACTCAAGCAGTAGGTATGGAAGGCCAAGTGACTTGAAGAGTGAAACTTAGGCTCAGAAATCTAGAAAGAATCCAAAACAATTGATGAAATATGATAGATGTGTCCCAATTTTGTCTTGGTTGGGCTGGCATATCCGAACACGGTCATGCAAAAAGGCTAGAGTTGCTATTATATGGAGTCTTGCTCTCTCTTTTTTCTTTGGTAGGGCCAAAAAAAAAAAACCTTCCAATGCACACTTCATATGGATTTAAACACACCACTATACCATGGCTCCTTATAATTAATCCAGGGATTCTCAGTCTTATTCAACATAGAGAGGTCTTCACACTAAAGACTTCCTCGTATTGCATCCAGGAAGCGTAGACAATATATTTGAGGACAAGAGAGAAAATTAGGGATGATCAAGAGGGAATCATATCAACTCATAAAACACCAGCCTTATAGAACAATTCCTTACAAAATCCCATGTTACAGGTGACCCAAAAAAAAAAGGAAGAAAAAGAAAAGAAAAAGTGTTAAAGACAAATGTTTCTGCAGTTATCTAAAGTGAGCTCCAAAACCTTTTTAGCTGATTTATCTGCTGCTTATTGTGAAATGTACTGCCCTCAGCTTCTTCATCAGACATAGTAAATAATTACTTTTGTTTCAATGTGTGATATAAAGAAGAGTGAATACTGAATTTGGGTAGGAAGATAAATCTACACATATATGAAATATCACTCTCATTCTGTCATCACGGCAACTGATTTGGCAGGACACCACCACAATCAACTCGAACTCGGCAAGAGAGTCATATCATTTTCCTGTTGTATGATTCTAGTGAATGGTTGGTTCTGCCATAAGCCAATACAGAACGAGCATGAAATGACTTAAAATTATGCGCTCACATTCTTTCCAATGGTCTATGGAACCAAGACAACTTCATCTGATACATATTGATAACTGAGACTAATGTTGGTTTCATATAGAACTGAATGAGACTTTCATATACATTTGCTTTCTAATCATACCAACTTAACAAGTGACGGACATAGTGCTCCTTAACTGGTTGTCTAATTTAATTCTGCGCTTCAAGGGTTTGATTCCATTTAACTAACCTTAATACCTTATACTAAGAGGAACTTGACAACTATATATAGTTAGCCTTTTCACATAATCAATAGCCTCTCCAAATTGGTTCTTGATCAAATGGGTGCTGTTGTTGTGGGACTTCTGTCCCTTTGGTGGAAGAGGAAGGGAAGCTCGATCTAGATTCACCAAGCATCGGATTTCCTTGTGCCGCGAAAGAGCTTAAGCTTGTGAGGTTGGCGTCTTCTTGTGGTTGATAACCGTTGAACGGCAGTGCTTTCAATATTGCTGGACTTGGTAAGTAGCTCATGCCAAACAGGCTTGATGGCCATGGAAGTGAAGGTTGGCTTGTAGCTTCTCTAGCTAAGACCCAATTCATGTACATGTTCATATCTACCTTGTTGTTGATGTCATTAATTTGCATACCATCGGGACCATTTGAGGTGTTGACGAGATTATTTAAAATTGATACATCAAGTTCTCCCAGCTCACTTAGCGAGGTTGTATTGCATGGAGACTCCAGCAAAGGTGGCAATGGCGGAGTGTTCGGTTGCGTTTTCTTTCCATTGGAGCTCTTCTTGAAAACCCTGCAGACAACCCATTCCTCCTGTGGAACAAAAGGGATGTTATCCATTGTTATTGAAAAGGTCTTACATACAATAACTAGGATGCTCTTTGAAAGTTCCATTTCTGCAAGACCTTTGTGGATCTGTAGGGAAATTTGGTCTGGAGCCTATACTCATGCATCACCCAATTGGTCTTCTCGCCCTTGGGGGCTCTTCCTTTGTAGAAGACTAAGGTTTTCTTCATCCCAACCAAGACCCCGCAGTGGAAGATCTCCTTGTCTTTGCCCGTTGTCTTCCAGTAACCAGCGTCGGTCGCTCGGTTGGTCCGCATCCCAGTTGGGTACTTGCGATCCCTCAAGCTGAAGAAGTACCACTCTTTCTCCCCCATGCTTGCCTTCCCTGCAATCATTTGGAACCAAAACAATTAAATTCTCTTCAAGTTTCGTTACCAAGATCAAATAAGACTTGCCCCAGCAATATCCTATCACTAATTCTTTGTTCTGAACAAGATATCTTTACTGGTTGAAAATAAAATCATGATTCAATGCCATGCAAAACTGGTTATGAAAGGGAAAGATTAGTATGAAGACCCAAATGGACATGCAACTCGGGTTGATATTGAAGACGAAACTTGTGTACCTGGGAGGTCCCAAGGCTCGCACTTATTGAGATCGACATCGGCGATGGCTTTAGCAGCGAATCCGAAGTCCGAGACCTTGCGGGTTAGGTAGTAAGTGATGAGTTCTTCGTCGGTAGGGTGGAATCTAAAACCAGGAGGAAGGTTTTCCTCCATTTTAGGCTAAATGTGGATAACTCGCATGGGTTCAGGAGTTGGGAAGAAGTCCTCTTAATTTTAGGATCTGTCTTAGAAGAACAAGAGCAGCACTAGTAGCAGAGGAACATGAAGGACAGATATTAATAAGGTCGGGGAATGTCACCTTCTGGTAGTAATGGAGACTTTTTCTTCTGGATCTCTCTCTCTCTTTATTTTATTTTTTTAGGTACAGCTTCTAGATCTTTTTTTAAATCTCATCCACCTCATTGAAAAAGATGGCGAACGTATTGCAAAGTTTGGATTGCGAGAAATTACAACATTGGTTCTTATTACGATAATGCCATCGAAGTACCTAGTGGGAGAAGTGGTGGAGGGGTTTCTGTAGTGGCTTGTGGGTAACATTGGGACGAACGGAGGGCATTTGAAGGGAAGTTGGAGCATGGGTCGCACTCCTCCAGATCCCCTTGTCCCCCGTTCCAACCAACTCCAACCGTTCCTACCCACCCGCCTCGGTCCGCATAGCCGCGCACACTTGGTTGCCACCAGCCAATGGAAACGCGACGCAGTGTTCCCCTGGTGCATTGCACGTGCGAACAGGCTCTCCTGCAAGCTTAGTTTTGTACTCAAAATAATTAAAAAAAGTTTTGTACGGAATCCTCATCAAGGGACGCTAACAGCACTCGAGGTTACATCACTTCACAGTTATTTTATAAATACCGAAAGCCGCAAGTACTAGGCAATTATACGCACTTTCCATTCTACTTTGGGAAAACTTGTCCTTGTTACCTAACGCATTTTTAGCATGAGAAGCTAGAAATTAGATTTTTTAATTTTTTTAAATATTATTTTCATTGTTTTTCAGCACTTTTTGAATTTGTTTTAAGAATATTTTTTGAGCAATTCAAATGTATGTCTAATTTCCAGCACTCATCAAGGCATTAACAAATATGGGTCACTTTTTGCCTCCCAAACTATGGATATAAAAAGAATATTAAAAAGCATTAGTGATATGCAGAATCAATCACGTATATGTAGGCTTAGAAATAGAGATAGGTAAATGCCGAAAAAGTTATGAACCATAGGTACAATCATTTTGGCATTGATTGATCCTCTTTGATATTTACTAACAAGAAATTTATGAGATCTAATTTTAGTCACTAAAATAATAGGAGCAAAACTTGGTAAATGCATTATTTGTAATATTATTATTATAATGGATTATTAAAATATTTGTATGTGTACAAAAAAGCTCCTGGTCCATATTTGGTAATCATAAACTCTAGTTTTGTTCTGGTACGGTAATCATAAACTCTAGTTATCCCTATATTCCCAGCAGCTAATTGATTAACTCATATGCCTGGGATCATATGCTTGTATTTAAAATATTTGAGAACCATGATCACAAGATTTGGCACCTATCTAAAATTTTTTTGTATACACCAGACTTCTTAACCTATGTGTATCATTCGGGTTAGAACATATTTAGCACCCGTGCCCATGCCCTAACCCGGCTCAGTTCGATTTAGCTCGATTCGCATGCGTGCGTATTAAAGATTTTTTTTCAAACCTCCTCAAATGTCCCTAAGGGCATAGCCAAACCCTTTTCACATATAAAAGACACAAGAAATCTTTCATTCCCCATGTAGGACTAAAAAACCATTTGGAGGGAATTGGATTGGAAATTTTAAGTTTCCAAAATTTAAATTTCTACCAACAATCCCCACAAATTAAATTTTAAATAATATTAAATAAATAATATAAATTTCTGAGTGCTTATACTATGCAATGGGTAAGATGACTTAATCTTACTTAGTGTGAATAATTTTCATCTGAAGAAAATGAAGTAAACCAGATCTTGAACTACATTTCTTTGACTCAAGACTTCAACTATCACATACACAGTGTAGAGATTCTTCATTGTTAGTCTGTGCATTAATGTCTCTGTACAAGTATCTTGATTTTCATGATAGTTACTGGAGATTGGCCAAATCTCATATCCGCAGCCATGTACGGATACTCTCACATAGGTGAGCCCCTACAGGAATGATGTAGAGTCATATCTCATGAAAAATACCACCTCGAATCTTATTCATAATTACAGCTCTTCTTTACTATACATGAGAGCACTAAACACCATAAGGATAGGATAGAGTCTATGACTCTTATATCAAATAAATCATATGTACTCTCTGACCAACCAATTAGCTTGTTATTATCATATTGAACCTCTTTTAAGGAATCTCCTATCACAGAGGTTGGGTTTTCACTATTGGAAAGTCCTTATAGGTAAATCCCATCCTTCTCGGTGTCTCAAGGACCTTAGTCCTATTCAAGCCTTTAGTAAGGCAGTCAGCAAGATTTTGATCAGATTTTATAAAATTTAGCACTATTATATCATGCTTTTGTTGCGATCTAATAGACTTTTATCTTAACTGAAGAAAAATTATCTGATTGTATTAGATACCAGAAAGAAAATTGAATAAATTAGCAATTAAAATTTTCATAATGTTTATAAAATCTTACCTTGATTCGCAGTGGAAGACTTGATCAAAGTGAAAAAGTTCCTCAATCGATTTGCTTTGCGAGATCCGAATGCGCAGATCTTTTACTTCGCATGCACGCCAAGCAACGTAGGATAGAGAGATGAAGAACTCTTTAAGAAGAAAGAAGAGGAGACCCTTAAGATTAGATCTTAAGGCTAGAAAGGAGCTTATATGCCACACCACCAAGAAAAGGGAGGATGCCAAGAGGAGAGAGATGCCCAGGGGAGCACGCCAAGAAAGAGGGGATGCCCAGGAGGAGATCTCACCTCTAAACTTAAGCTTGATTGATTTCTCTCTTTTCCACACCCCTCCTTAAATAGTCAAGAGGTCCTACATCAAATTAAAATCTTCATGTATTAGGAATAGGATTTTCCATATTTGAATCAAATCCAAACTCCCTAAACACAAGGATTCCCAAGCAAAGTAGGAGAGGTGCTAACTTGCACCTCTCTCTTCATGCCGCATGCCCAAGGGAACCCTCCCACATCTTGGTCAGCCCATTTGGTGAGAGAACATCTGAGAAATATAACTAAATCGATCAAATCAGATTTGGATTCAATTCGAATCTAATTCGAATCCGACTCGAATCAAATTCAAAAGACTGCTAATCCTAATCCAATTAGGATTCTTGTTCAAGTCCAACTTAGTTAATCAACCCAATTAGCCTTAATAAAATCATATCCAATTAATTTAGATCTGATCTAAAATAATTAGGACTCGAATCCAATCTCTTATAATTGCTTGAAACATTGATTTGATCAATTTCATCCTCGAAATCAAACCTACACCTTATGTGCAGTGCTAGCTGCACATAGTCAATGTTTAATTCCACATGATCCATAACTTAATTCTCAATTAAGCAAATTTACATGTTCAATCAAGTCTCATACTTTCAAATTGAATACATAAATATCTGATCAATTCTTTCCTATGTTGTTTGACTTTGTGCATGACTCCATAGGTTTGAACACTAAGTTGATAATATAGGAACCACTTCTTATACTAATCGAAGTGACCATCTAGTAATGATACCCGATGTCTAGATAGGTCAAATATTTGTAAAGCAACATTCAAGAGCCTCGGCATATAGTAACCGCATAATTCATCTTTTAACCCTAATTCTCAAGGTGACCTAGGGTTTAACTATCAACCTTGACATAGTCATCTTCATTATATTTTAATCTTTTTCAAATCTTATTCTTAGTTATCTACGCATGATTGTGACATCATTCATAATGACATCACAAAAATCACTCTTAATTAAAAAGTAAATCCGTCTTTGATTACAAGGCCTACAAAAATTACATACGTTCATCAAAAAGATGGACAATAGTGACAGTCACTTAAAATGATATTATTAGAATTGAGAACTAGCTCGATAATTCTAAAGCTAGGACTGAAACATGACTTTCATCTCCCATATTCAGAAATCTCTCATTATTTTAAATTTCTACTAATCTTAAGTCCCTGCAATGAATTGCAGATATAAATCAGACTTTCGATATCCAATATCCAGATAGTAGTATCATAGATAGAAAATTATAAGATATTATCATATAAGCATCCTGATCAGCAATCGATTGTTTATTTTCTTTCTTAGCCCGTTTGGATCAAGGGACGCTTCTGCTTGACTGTGGTCTACTTCGGACTTCTTGACCTGATCGAGCTCAAGAACATGGTTTAACTTCTGATACTGGCTATCAGAGTTGAGTCCCATAAGCATGTCACTGTTCAACAGTACTGAGCGGAATAACAAACTACTAGCCATAACTGTAAAAGAAAATCAAGATCTATTTAGTATATGAATTATTAAGTCTAAAGACATGGACTTTAGTCTAAAGATTCTCCTACTATTTTATACAAATTGGTAGCCTTTACCTCCAATTTGAAAATTATCTTAATTTCTTAACGGATACTAGAATCTACATAGACTGCATATGAGCTTGAGAAAAATTCGGCCAACCCATGTGCATTCGTGGGTAGATTCTCAACCAATTATTTCTCCAAATATTTTTTAGTAATTGATTTTTTCTAGGTGCCTTTTCAGTAGGAGGTCTCCACTAAAAGTCTCGATTAGATCCAACCATTAACATGACAGAACTTGGTGTATCTGATAAATGAATGATCATGTTCGAGAAAAGCTCAGCCAATCTGATCACCGTCGGAATAATACGATTGAGTCATCATATTATGAATGATAATTTCAATAGCAGATAAGTACTAAGCCTTTGAGCCTCCAATGATTATCAGATTAATAGATCCATTATCATCCAACTTAATGAGAGGCTATGATCTAGGTATCTCTATATCTATTTCATTTATGGACCTAATAATTTAGAAAATTTGATTAACATATTTAAAAAAAAAAGAGACTGACCAGCTAATCAAAATTCTTCCATTGATTTCATCAAGTCCGATCAAAAAAGACTAGATACAAGTCAGTCCAACCAATAAGTCGTAAATCCCCCACTGACTTCAATAAGTCACTAAAAGAGGATCAAAGACAAGCTAGTCTAACTGACAAGTCGTAAGTCCTCCCACTGACTTCACCAAATCATGAAGAGGACTATAGATAAATCGAACTAGAGGCACCTAAATCAATCATACTGACTTTCTAGTTAGCATGGATCAATTTCGAATCATTAAGTAATCTGATCAAAATATAATTCACCATGTTGGTCAGATAAGTAAGATCGGTGGAGGGATATGTCATTAACTCATCATAGACTCAATTTAGACGAGTAGCTCCCAATTAATGACCACCAGTCAAGACTGTCAAACTTATCTTAGACACCAAATGGTTGATTAGTTTAATTTGATCAGCTTATAGATTTGAGTTCGACCGCTGAGCTAAAGATCAAGATCCATTGGATCTAATCAAAGATATGGACTTGACCAATTATAACTATTATATTGACTTAAAAAATTCTGATTTAATATAATTCAATTTTTGGTTAGATTTAATCAATTCTCTATTTAGTCCATTTGATTTTTTGATTCTAACTCTAGGTCTAATCCAATTAAGAAGATCTGATCATGCTAACCCATAAACCCATGTTTATGTAAATGATATTAGATCTTTAATTCATAATTCTAGATCCAATCATTCAACTTAATTCTCAATTAAGTGTATGGGTTTAGATCAGGTTTGAAATAATTTCAATTTTATAAATAATTTACAATGATTTATACAAAATTTTTTTGTTTTGAAATTGGGTCGGCTCATCCCTGGATTGAGCCGGCTCGCTTTAGTGGTTGACTAAGTCTGCAACTTTGTCAACTCATTGTTAATGGATAGTAACTATTACTTTCATCCTGTGGCAATTGGATCAGCTTATTTAGCACTGAGCCGATTAAATCAGGAGATTGAGTCGGCTTAGTTTAAAACTGAGTTGCCTCAGCAGGCATACCAGCAAGTTTCACAATATTTTAGATCCAAAAAATACTAAATAAATCGAAATAAATCAATCATAAATTATC
>KE504660.1:113070-132794 GCA_000441515.1 Elaeis oleifera
TATATATATATATGTTCATATATATATATATATATATAGGGCTCCTAACCTCAAGTAAAATCATCCATAATTTGGCCCGGTTTTGGTGGCATTCCTTCTGCATTCCATATCTATATATTAAACCAATATAATATGCAATACAACAACATATGATCAAATTAGAAAATCATAATCATTCAAATTTTTCTGTCACGTGAGCCACATGTGCTGATGCTAGCTATGAGAAATTCAAAGTGAATTGGACGCACCATCCAAGCACCAGGGCAACTTAACTTTTAATGCCTATCCATTGGAAGAACTAGATTGGACTTATCAATATCCCATATGCTCGAAACTCTAGTAAGAAAATGCAGTTCTAACAGTGCAGTTCTTTTTTTCTCTCTTTCTTTTCTTTTTTTTTTTCCTTACAGTAGAAACAACAGTGCAGTTTTAAGACATATCCTATAAGAAGTTGACTAATTCGCAGGGCAGATCTTTTATATATTTTTGTCCTACTTTACTCCTTTTTCAGGCACAAGCTACAAATCATGCACTAGACACAAGACAGAAGTGTTAACTCACATCCTTTGAGCCTATGGAAAGTGGATTAGCACCCAGCACAGGGTTGTGCCTTTTCCCCACTGTACCAATTTTTTCAGTGCAGCTCAAACAAATTCTCAATTAAAGAGTGTCAACCTTCCTCAACCATAGAGGGGTAACTTAGCACCCAGCACAGAGTTGTGCTCTTCCCTGTGGTACTAAGTTTTTTGGTGCAGCTCAAACAAGTTCTCAATTAAAAAGTGCTATAACTTCGTCAGCCATAGAGGGATAATTTCTCATTTTGCGATGATAAACTGGAAGATCCCTCTATTGGAAAACGTGAAAGTCTTCAATTGGTTGGTTTACAACAAAAGGATTCTCACTACTGATGACATAGATAAATCAGATTGGTCCTCCTCCTACTCCCTCATGTTTATTATATGGAAACGTAGAAGAAACAGTGGATCATTCATTCTTGAAATGCTTCTACTCCTGCCTCATATGGGACAAGATAAATAGGGCATTATCAATACAGTCTACGCCAACCTTAGTGGAAGAAATCTGGATAAAATGAAGGAGATCAATCATGGATAAGAAATTGACAAGAGCATGCAACTGCTTGGTCCTGATGGTTAGGTGGAGTATATGGAAAGAGAGAAACAACTGGACTTTTATGTTTGAGGCCCAGTCAGCAATGAAACCGCTAGAACACTCTCTAGGATTATTGAATAGCTGGATGGTCTGTTTACAAGAACAGATTCAAGACCCTCTGCAAGAGCTAATGAGCAAGATGCTTAAGGATACCAAATCACCAACCAAAGCACGAAGCAGAGCGGCATATAGAGTGAGGCTTTTAAAGCCAATTATTATTGATTCGTAGCCAAAAAAAAAAGAGGAGGTAAAGTGGTCGCTGCTACTGTAATCGAAAACAACGAACAACGACACCCCTCAACCCTTTCTTGCTTTTGCTCAAGTCTAAGCCAACTCGGCTTATGGCCAAAACAGTTATATGTACAACAGTCCTTTTGTACATCAACCATTTTCAACAAACTGGGTGAGAAACCTCCCATTCCATCAAAAAAAAGGTCCTATGTTTTACCCATATGTGATTATTTGTACAATTAACCTACGGTCTTCAATTCTGAATTAATGGAGTGACGGTATGATCAGTGTTGAGTATATCTTTAGTTCGCAAATTCTAGAAAGACCAAAAGAATACTTTTTATTGGAGCGGAATGAGCAGAGCGAGTGATGCGTGGTGCAATGATTGGGTCCAATTGGATTCCACGATTCAAATTTTTGAACTACGACCGACTGCTCTGTCCAATTATTGGTACAGACCATTTCGGAATTGGGGTATGGAGGGTTGGTTTCTTTGAATCAGGCCTGTACGTTTGGGTTGCTTGGGCTCCTCTGGCCTCTACTCTGTTTTGTATCTTTTTTTTTCCTTACTTTTGCCCTTTTATTTTTTATTTTCTGTTCTCATTTCATATCTAATAAATGCATGTGTGACAGGTTCTTCTACCATTTTGCTAGCAATGTTATTTTCATTCGGATGCGTTGTGATTTGCAAAGACTGCCATAATTTCCATAAATTTGTGAAACATTCTCTCATTATCTTCTCCTTCTTCTTCTTCTTTCGGTTTTTCTTTCTCCCACAATTTTCTACTTCACTGGGTCTCATACTTATGCCCATATCTGCAAAAGTACCAGAATTCCTTGGATGACAGATTATACATGCTTATAAAGATGTCATTTCTCTTATTTTCTTCACAAATTTTAGTAATTAATATCTAGAATAAAAAATGTATATACATGGTAAATCACGAGGCAAATGCCGTGTTGATCAATCCTAGTGCTAGAAAGAATCTCCTCATAGCTATCATGTCATAGGGTCCGGGTGCATTGGTGCAGTTTGAAATGTCATTTGATTCTCAATGATAATGTGGCATGAATAAATTTTGATATTAGATCGGTGTTCTATAGTACCTTCTATATGCTAAGCTGACTGAATGTTCCCACTTCCCAGCATATATTGCTCAAATTATATTATAAAGCTTCGATTTTTCTACTTTTGGAAGTAATGGTAACTAGCAAGTCTAACAAGAGGTAAATTATATCTTGCACGACGTGTGCCAATGTGGCTATGCGTCTTATCAATCAGTTTGTTTCTTGTTATGGGTTAATCATCGAGATAAATGTATAATGAATGGATTCATAGAAAGAGATGAGGTGATTGATGTGGCAGATAGCTACATAGTGTATATGATGTGAGATATAATATTTTCTAACAAAATGGGTAGATAACAAGATTATCACGTGAATAGAGCGTGAGCCGAATGTTCTAAAGTCAGAAGGCAAGCGGCGCATCGCAGGAGGAGCAAATTTTTTTTTTCCTTTATGTAACTCTTTCTTCTGATGGTCAGTCCCTATGATTTATCAAGCTCGAACTTCGAGGCCGTCCAGAAGTAGATGCGTAGGGTAAAGAGAGGGGAAAGGAGCGGTGGAGAAGTCCTAAAGATCGTCCAAGTTTTAAACGATGATCCCAGAGACATCATTTTAAATACAGTTTTTCGTTCTAAATTAATGCAAGCTCGTGCTGAAAGGGAGTCCTACCAATAATAAAAGCACGAAGAGAAAAAAGAAAACTAAAACTTTAATATACCATAGTTATAACTATACGAGGAAAAAGATATAGATAATTAAAGGCAAAGGCAGCGGCTTGGGTGACTTTTGGAAAGGGGAAAGGAGTCCATAATATGTGGTGAATTTTGATATTTGTTTCTATCAAGTCACACTAATACACTGATGAGTTAATGGTGTAAAGTATTGCTTGAATCCCCAACTACGTTGTGTATTTTGTATTGATCGAGGGCTCGTGTGGAAACTCTGATTCACTTGGCAATGGACTGGCACTGCAGCCAGAAGTAAATAGTGAAATCCCTATAAAATTTGCCTAGTGATTTTCAATGTTGATTCTAAAATTATATTTGTTTAATATAATAATAACCTATCCAATTATAACTAGAAGGTCAGTTAGTAATTACATCATAAATGGGGCTTTCAACTTTTGTGTTCTCATGTTTATTTAACATGGCTTATTCCATTGGGTTACAATTGGACATGACACTGCTTAGCCAACACTAGGTAAAGCGAACAGTGTAGATGCAAAATGGACTTATGCAGCGGGGACAACATATTTCTCTCTTTATTTGCCGACAATATAAAAGGATATTCTTGTCTCAATTACTACATAAGAAAGTAATGGTTCAAGGAATCCCGGCGCCTATGTGCATGACCATGTGCATTTTCCATCGTAAGAAGTCGGACAATCAAATTATTTATTTCTTATTTTTTCAGAGACATAACAATTAAACAATGTTTGTTGTTTACATTTAAAATAAAATTTTGTTGCACTCTTAATATCTTTGAATCGTATAGTTGTTATCGTACGATGTTTATTTGTGAGTTCTCGATGGTGAAGGAAATTGATGTTGTACATTTGAGAAACTCAACTTAGAATTTAACAAATTTAATTGCAAAACAAGTTAACTCACAACTTTATTTTTCAAAATTTAAATGAAAGATTGGATAAAATTTATAAAGCGGATAGATCACATAATACTTCTTAAAAGAATAAGAAATAGATCATAAATGAGAAGTTGAAAAGTTTTGATCCTACTAATGAATGCATAGGGATAAAACTAAAACCTGATTGCATAAAGATCTAAACAAGTTGAATTCACAGTTATAAGCTCATGAGCTTACAATTCCAATATTAATCGAAACATCATTTTAGATACTCTTAAGATTCGGTTTTAACAAATCGGCACTTTCCCAGGCTAAGTTTGCTATTGAAAAAAAAAAAAAGAAAACAATAAGAAGCATTACTTGAGAATAAACTAAACCACATTTAGCAATAGCATAGAGTAAACGTTCTTTAGGCTCTGTTTTGACCCATCTTCTTACAAACTCCCAAACAGACAAGCCTCCTAAAGCATACGAAACAGACACGCTTTATATCCGGGCATACCAACTTGCTTTGGGTCAAGTCACTTGAACCAGAAACCAAGACATGTCGATTTTATTTTGGCCCTCAAAAATCAGATTGGGACCCATTGGCATCCCTAATATCTCTGCTTTAGAGGCCATCGTCCTAATCTCGTTTTGAGAGCCGGCTGGTAACTAACTCCATATCATCCAACTTTGCGTAGATAAAGCAGCCATCGTAGTCTCTAGCAAGTGTTCAAAAGCAAAACCACCTCCTCCTCCTCCCATCATAAATGCCCCAGACCTTTCTCGCGGTGCTTGGCCTGGAGACTCCCAGTCACCCAGTATCCTCCCTTCCTTGCCATGGCCAAACCACCTTCCCTTGCCAGAAGGAAGAGGGTGTGATGTTTCTCCTCCATGCCTCCATCTCTCTTAGCTTCTTGCTACTCCTCATCCACCTCTCTTCCTTCCTCCTCACCAAGCTCTTCACCTTCTCCATAATAGAGCCATCTCCAAACACCAAGGTAACTCTCTCTCTCTCTCTCCCTCCCTCCCTCTATCTATCTATCTAACCAACTTACTAACTACTTTTAATGCAGGGATGTTCAGCTCAATGCTTTTCAACATGAGAACAAGACCGTGTCAACCTCGGACGGCTACTCCGAGAAGGATGTCGCCGACGTGGTTTGCCGAGAAGATCTACCGTTCTTCTACAGGGCAAGCGGCGTCAAGGATTCCCTACTTACCGAGCAAGCAAAGATTCCAATGAGCAGCATTCCTTGGAAGGAGAGGATAGCTCTGTCTCGGAATCCCAGCACGGTTCTCTGTCGGAGAATCTTGGCCATGACAAGCTTGGAATCGAGTACGGTGATGATCTGATCACTGAAGTCCTAACACCTTCGGATTGCTCCGGAGCCAGCCCAATCATATCGGCGTCTGAAGAAGATGTTGCTTGTGAAGGTAATCCTTCTAGTCCGAGTTGTAAATGTTACGATTCGACTCCCTCTTGTGCTGACATTGCCGGTGCTGTTGATAGATGTTTGTCACGAAATAGAAGCTAATCGGACTCATGAAGAGAAGAATTTTTGGGAGGATGAGACATTCTCTGTGGTCAACAGCTCTCACTCAGATAGCAGAAATTTTCGGCTCGAGGAAATCCATCATGGTAACGAAAATTCTGGCGAGTCCACGTCCAAAAGCTCTATTGAATGGAGAAGCTCTGCAATCCTCAGAGATTCGGAGACAGAATATCCCTTCTCCTCTTCATCCTGGAGGAGCTCTTCCAACTGGGAATCGTATGCACTCTTCCACAAGTATGACGAGGAGATGATGTTCTTCGACCGAATCAGTTCTCGAAAGCTCAGAGAATCAGGTTCTTCAATATATCCTCCTTGATAATCACCCCGCCTCTTTTTTTTTTCCAGTCTCAATTTGGCTTAGTGTAAGCATTTGCTTTCAGAATTACTGAGGTCCATAAAGTACCAAACAAGATCAATTTCCCGAAGGATAGTTCGCAAATTATTCATGAAAGTAAAACTCATCGATGAGAGATATGGATCCATACTTGGAATTGGAGAGCGCTTATGTGGCTCAGATCTGTTTGACGTGGGAAGCTCTTAATTGGAATTACACCAACTTCGGTCCAGCGAATTCCGATCGAGACATGGAAGATTACTGCTTTCCTGCACGAATTGCTCAGCAGTTCCAGCAGTTTGAGGTCTTGCTGCAACGATTCATAGAAATGAGCCTTATGAGCATGGTAGAAGGCCTGAAGTCTATGCCCGGGTGAGGAGTTGCTCTCCAAAGTTGCTCCAAGTTCCAGAATTCAAAGGTGCCATAACTTCCAAGTCCTACTCTATAGCTGCAATGCTTTTATTTCATCATAAATTATGCTTGATCTTACTTCCTTGGTGCTATTTCAATTGTTTGATAAAAGATTCGGATCAGGCTGACGAAGGCAAAGAAGATATGATTTCATCTACTGAATTTTTAATTATTTTGGAACATGCGATCCGGACCTTCATGAATTTTCTCAAGGCCGATAAGGAAAGCTGCTGCCAAATGTTGAGATCACTCATAAAGAACCAATTAAGTTCGGTTGATCCAACTCTTCTTCATTTGCTCAAGAAAGCTAATAAAAAGGTAAGTTGCGCTGCCTATTTAAGTTCTACCATCTCGCTTTTTTCGCTTATCTTTTATTTGTAGTGTCATATTGCTCTTAACATGATATATATCTTCAGAAAAAGATGAGGCTCCAAGAACTTGGGAGGCAGTGGAGATGTCAGAAGAAAGGGAAGACAAAGGAGGAAGAGGGGATGGATATTCTGATGGGGCTAATAGACATGAAGGTTGTGTCAAGGGTTTTAAGGATGCCTGACATCAGCGAGGAGCAGCTGCATTGGTGCCATGAGAAGATGAGCAAAGTGAGAGTTTGGAATGGGAAAATACAAAGAGACTCCTCCCACTTTTTTCCCGTTAACTGACTCTTCCCTTGTATAATCTACTTTACCTTTTAGGTTACTTGATGACTGGATAAAGTACTTGGATATGATATGTACCAAATAAAAATTCTTGGATATGAGGACAAGAATTCCAACCTTCTCTGTAAATATAAAGCACCGTAAAGATACGGAAAACTGAGAGGCAACATCTAAACATGGTTGCATGTGATGACCTGGATTTCGAGGATTTGGAAGCCATGTCGGGTATAAAAAGGTGAAAGGTCTGTGATTTCTTCATGAACATTGAAAGACAAAGCTAAGTGAAGAAAAGTGAAAGGCATGAGAGTGGAAGGAGTAGAGATAGAGACAAAGCGCAACTCTAGCATTCTTTTGTCTTATAAGGGAGATTTGGTAATGGTCCCTGAAAATGGGTTTTGGATCAAAAGAAGTTGAAGGCAAATGGCTAATCAAGAGTCTATATAGAATATGGAATGACTTTGTAAATAATTTGGTGACTGGGGCTCATACGTCATCACAAGTATTTTGCACAACCTTTGCATTAGTCAAAATATATGCCCCTCCAATCTTAATTAGTCAAAATATCCATGGCACATCATGTTTAAGAGGAAAGGAAAGGAGTTAGTTTAAGAAGTTCTCTTAGTTCCCATTTACATCAAAAAAAAAGAAAAAAGAAGGTTCTCTGTCCCGCCACTAGTTGATGTCCCGTCTCAAATCCGGTTGGAGGTCAGCAGCGTACCGTGCACATGCTTAACCTATTAGTCTTCAGCAACTTATTTAACTGCAGAACTATTCTTAGTAGAGTACAAGTTAATTTTATAGAATTTGGAGATGTTTATTGATTTTTCTAGGCTAGGTCATTAGATTCTTGATCATGATCATTAGCTACTAATCAAGTTACTGCAATATTACGTGAAGAAGTGGGGGATCCATATTAGCTAGACCAATCTTAGTTCTATTTAGTCAATCAAGAAAACTGGACTTGCAGTAAATAATAAAAATAAATGCATAGAATAAATACAATTATGATATCCAATTAATTGCTTTTCTTTTGATCTGATCGGAGAGAGGAGGAATTAACTATTTCGATTCACTCGACCTAGATCTCTCAAAAAGAATAATAGAAATAAAAAAATAAAGTTCTAAATTATTTTTTTATTAATTGAATAATAAAATTGATTAGAACTTTTTATTTGAACTAGTAAGGTCAACTTTTACCAATCCGGGTTAATTTTTTTCTAGGAAAAGAGAATCGGTTATGGCTTTTTCTGAATAATCATGACTAGTGATGCAGAAAATATGCTTAGCCAAAATTTTATTAAAAAAAAATTACTTTAACTGGTCAACTTCTAGATCTAACCGTCGTCGCATACTCCTACTTGTGGTGTACACTCTATCCTTTAGAAGTGGCCCTACCTTTATAGTATCTATTGAGAGGTTCTAGTGCTTGACGTGTTGAAAATAGATGCGGAATAAAAAAATGTGGCCCTTGATGGTTATGGTTTCCAATCAAATTCTAGTGTAGTAATTTTTTCTTCAAAATTGTGTCAAGATATATCTAGAATAATTAGTGTTGTGGTATAGAGAGGGTATATTTAGTCCCACATCAATTGTGAATCAAGAAAAAATATAGTTTATATAGATTGGAACATTTTCTCAATCAAATTCTAGTGTAGTAATTTTTTCTTCAAAATTGTGTCAAGATATATCTAGAATAATTAGTGTTGTGGTATAGAGAGGGTATATTTAGTCCCACATCAATTGTGAATCAAGAAAAATATAGTTTATATAGATTGGAACATTTTCTCCTCCACGAGATTCTTTTTAAAGGACAAAATCATGAGCCTCCATACGACAACATTAGAGATCAAAGCAGACAGTACCTCATATATGTGAGCGTGAAGGCATAAGCTAACCATTCAAACTATCCGATCTTGATCCATCGATTGTAAGTCAAGAGAAAATATGGCTTATATGAATTGGAACATTCTCTCTCTCGTGAAACATCTTTTAAAGGACAAAATCGTGAGACTCCGTGCGACAATGTCAAAAATCAAAACGGACAATATCTCACGTATACGAACGTGGAGGCATAAGCCAACCATCCGAGTCATCCGATTTTTTGACCCATGACCGCTATAGTTAGAATCATCCATAATGTATCTCATGATTTTCTTAAATCATTTTCGCTCAATAATTGACTTTTCTCCTGGCACGAAGTATATATCTAAAGTACTATAAGTGGCTTAGAAATGTCATGCCTTTTTATCGACACAAATCAAACAAGAAAGAGTAATCGATAGGCTCTCTTCTTGTCGAGTAACCAATGGATCTCCCTCCTCTCTGTAAGAAAATTTAAGCTGATAAGAAAAGAGCCAATGATGTATATCTAGTTTAATACTTCCTCGGCATACAACCTAGACCATGCACATGGAGGTACTGCAATAATTGAAAAAATAAGGATAATAATTTGATAATCAAATAAATAATTAGTATAGAGATGATTTGAACCCGTCTTCCAGCAAATTTGTGCTTTGTTACCGTATTGACTAACTAATTTAGGCCGTGTGGTTGGAAATATTTTAAGAGCTCCAAACCTAATGGTCAGCCAAGAGATACTCGCAATAGGGCAATTTGTGCAACCCAACCTTCCTACAGGTCCCCTCTGATGCCTTCCTAAATTTATCATTTCTAAGACCTAATTTTCATTTGGAAAGAAAATATTATGAGAAGAAAATAGAAACAAAGAAAAATTCACTAAATTATTTTAGGAGTAACTCAATATAGTACTCTTGCCCACGCGCTCAAAGGATGTCATATTGGGCGTAGATTTTTCTTTTCTTCCCTTTTTTTTTTTTTTTTTTTTCTTTTCTTTTCTGCTTTGGTAATAGAAAAGTGAGATAACTCAACACAATCCAATGAATGGGATGCCCCCTCCGTCGGCTCTGATATAATGAGATAAGCTAGAAGAAAAATCTAGAAAAATCTTCAAACCAACTTTTTGATCAGGCCTAAGCCATACCCCAGCCTACCATCCAGCTCACAACACATGGGCCCGTTCGTGGAGTTGGGCTTAGTGAACCAACTTTTTTAGCAGGGCCAAACTAGTGCACCACCATCCAGCCCAAGTCCCAGTTTGCCCATGCAAATGTGGCTACAAGTGATAATGTTCCTAAGCGAAATTCTTTGTGCACCACGGGTGGTTTATGTGGTTGGTTCATATAACCACCACTTTCTAATACATATTTAATACCTACAATTTTATTTTTTATTTAAAAATTTTGAATAACAAAATATATCTATCCTTTGTTAAAATTATCTATATTATGACATTCTAAATGTAGAAAGTTATAATTTTGACGTAGATGTCATAATATGTCACAAGATATCATAATTTTTCAAAGAATAAGAGTATTTTTATCATTCAAAATTTTTAAATGAAAAAAGAGAATCGCAGACATTAAATGTGCGTTAGAAAGTAGTTGGATAAAAATATCCTTTCTATATTATACATTTTGGGTTATATTACGACATCCTGAAGAAAATCATAATTTGATATGAGATATCATAATATATTACAAATTATCATAATTTTCTGGATCACATTATGACATCATGTATGTAGGAAGTTATAATATGTCACATGATGTTATAATTTTTTCAAGAGATATTTTCGTCATGCAAAATTTTAAATAAAAAATAAATTATATATATTAAATATATATTAAAAATAATGACTATATAGATCAATCATAAAAAGTAAGATGTTCTACATTGAATTTTTTATACCGTCCGTAATATACAAAAAATTTTTCATATTCCTGGATGCAAACCGAAAGAAAGAAATACCCATCTTGGTAGGCACATGCGAAAATGACCTTCGGATTTTTTTGTTATATCCAGACAAGTGGCAGATCGGAGTATGAAAATACTATTTCAATGAAAAATACGTGGACAAAATTGATCTGACATCAGGAAAACAATATGTCCATTGAAAAGAAGTGGAGTCATTTAACCCAAAAAAAGACAAAAACAAAATGGTCTCCTCTAGTAAAATGAAAAATTGGGTGCAAATGAAATGAGCACTAATATTTGATTCCCTCAAAAATAATATATGGGTTAAATTGAAATAAAATGGAGTTGATAAATGTACTCTTTATTATGTCATATCAAAATTTATCTCAAATTCTCAATTAATTGGTTCATGTGGTAACCAATTCGAATTGGATCGGACTGGATCAAATACAAATTAGGTCACATGTCGGTTGGATAAAATATTCATCAACTCGAATCCGATATATTTATTAAATATATCAAAAATTCAGATCTGAATCTGATTTATTTATTAAACAAATAACTCAATCTGATTTATATAATTAATGTATTAAACAAGTCAATTCAGATTAAACGAATCGAATTAAATAGGTCAAAAATAATTAAATAGATTTTATATGTGCTAACTAAATTTTAAACAGATTAAATAGATCGGATTATGATTCGAACTAATTATTAAATAAATTAAAATGGATAATATGGATCTAAAGTTTAAACCTAAATTTAGCTTATTTAATAAATATGTTCAAAAAATTTGATCTATTTATAATTCAAATTTATTTATATCAAATCCAAATATACTTAAAGTAGATTATGCACCAATCAAGTTGACATATTGGATCATAACTTGTCATTCATACGTTTAACTTTGAATTGACTTGATATGATTTGTTTTGATTATTTTGATTTATACTTAGATTATTGGTAGATTATTGATCAATAATTTTGATACTTATCATCCAAACAGCGGAGGTTACTCGTTTCAGTTTTGAAGATGAATTTTTGATATTTAAAATAATTTCTAAATGACTTCTTAGAAATGATAAGCAATACCCTCATTATTCTTAAAAAAAATAGATATGATGGTAACATGTAAATTTCTATATATCCATCAAAAAAGAAATATATACGGCTATAAATAGATTGAGTTGGAACAAGATCTAGCAAGGCCTAAATGATAACCTTTTTGGGTCCTACAGCTTAGGCCCATATACGATCCGCAAAGAACATGGAACAAGGTTGTTTAGGTGACATCAACTGACCTAATTGTGATCCAAATTAGGCTTATTTGAGTTGGTTTCATACAATCAAATCTTTGAGTAGATAAAGCTTAGACTAGGTGAAGAATTATCAAGGCAGCAACGTCTCGCTCCACGGTGACTCCTGGTCTGCGAGAATCTTTTAATAATTTTCGCATTCCCCGTCAATATTTTAATAGTTTTAAAATCTAAAATAACGAATTAATGACATGTCCCCTAGAAGATAATTCTGCCCGACAATAGAGCTTTCGTTTTGTCGGACCGAAATTGAAATTCGGGTTGACCAAAAGAAATTGGCGCTTCTACCCTCTTGCCTTGAAACTTGTGGAACAATGCATGTCAGAGGATGGATATACAAAGAAACGCTCAAATGAACAATTGGGTGGACGAGAAATACTACTATCCAAGGCCCAAGAAAGGCTTCAATTCCACGCGTCTTTCTCTAGCTCAGGAGCCCATGGTTGACTGGAGACCCACAACTGCCTAGACAGCGCTGGTGTCAATCCGCCCACCCGAAGTGTTGAAGCCTTGCGCGGATCATCTCATCCCTCCCGACTCTTGACCGTGGAAAAACGGCCACGAGAGGCGTAGGCGTGGGGAACAGGAGAAAGGGGAAAAGAGGAGAGCATAGGAACAGCAGCCCCTCTTATTTCTTTCCAAGCTTCCGGTAAGACTCATCCCTCCCGTTTTCTCCTCCAAATCCCCTCGCAATCCAAGATTCCTTCCCTGCTCTCGCCCAAATCAAATCGGTCAAGATCAAGAATCGCCAACCACCTCCGCTAAAAAGTCCAATCTCTCGCTTTTCCTTTTTTTTTTTGTTAATCTATAATCTATTATGTAAATAAAAACCCGGAACTTTTCTCGCTTTATAAATGGTTTCAAAGCCTCCGGCCTTCGCCAACCTCTTTCGTCCGCCTCCCGCGCACGGTACTTCTTCGCACCCGGTTCTCTTTCCCTTTTTCCCCCGACCCTTGGAATAGTCTTGGTCTGACCTTTAATAGATTATATTAGGGTCGGGATCTCCTTCGACCAGCACCAGAAGAAAAGAAGAAGAAGCAGCCGCCGGCGAAAGAGGAGGAGGAGGGAGGAGGAGGAGGAGGAGGCAGAGGGAGAGTCGCCGCAGCCGTCCCTCCAATGACGGCCGTCACGAGGTGGGAGGGCGTCGACGATAGGCTCGCCAAGATGGTCACCGAGGCCAATCTCGACCAGGCCCCCGAGCGCCGCAGGGTCCGGGAGGCCTTCAAGGACGTCCAGCTCGGCATCGACCACTGCTTGTTCAAGGTATCTTGTGTCTATATCTATATCTTTCTGTCTTGAAGCCATGCTCCACTTCATTCGTTTCGATTCTTGTAGTCCTTAGTGTTCTTTTACTGGCACGGTATGATTGTGCAACAATCTGAGGTATGATATTGATGTTCGAGTTTCTTTAGCCTTGGGAAAGAATGGCGAGAGCTTGAAATAAAGACGGAGGATCATGAAAGATTCGTTGATTGAGTATCGACTTGTAGGGTGTGTCAGATTTGCCTATGGGTTACAATAAAAAAAAGAAAGAAAGAAAATGATTTGCCTATGGGAATGCTTGGAATAAGGGATTTGGAGTGAATGATTCTTGTTAAACAAATTTTGGAAATCAACAAGAAGTATGGAGTTTATGTCTGCTTGGAGTGCTTCTACCTACTTTTGGGCATCTTGTTCTTTCTACCAGTTGTCACCAATGAAAAAAGGTGTAGCGGCATATTGAACGGTGGAACCTGCTGGTCTTTTGGTCTTTTTCATATGTAGTGGTGGAAACCTGCTGGTTTGTATGGTCTTTTTCATATGTAATGGTGGAACCCTGCTGGTTTGTGTGGTCTTTTTCATATGTAATGGCGGAAAAGAATGGAATAGCTCAAGTGGTGCTCTCTCTTTGTCGGTCATTTGTGAGTTGGAGTTTGGCATTGTTACCATAAAACATACTGTCATATTCTTGACCACAACTTGGATGTCTGGCAGCTAAAAATGCTAGTGTTAACTATTTTGTTAGTGGGTGCGATTGAGAAAAGTGAGAGGAATTGTTGTCCATGGATGTATCTGCCATTCATATAATGCTGAGTAAATTTTGATTTCTAGTTTCCCTTCTTCTAATAAAGTCAATTCCATCATGAAGTTACCCACAAAAAAAAAAGAAAGAAAACTCCATCATGAGATTAATGGGATTCAGGAAAACATGCTTGAACATGTTACGAGAACCAATACTTAATTTCTTAAATATAAGGTTATCTGCAAGCTGTCCATCACCAAATGCAGTGAGGTGGTACAATTTCTAAACTATAAAAGAATAAATTTGAACTGATGAAAATGAAACCAATATTGCAATTTTGCAAGCAACAAATTGGATATCAAAAGGTACTGGCTCCAATTTGGATGTTGGTGTGAAAGATAGAATTGTAGATATGAAATAGTACAAGATGAATGGACATCTATTAACAGATTAGTGCTAATAGTTTTGATGCTTAAGCATTTGAGGTTTTATTCTTTCAATAATAAAAAAAATCTTATGGAAAGATTTTATGCATGATAGACTTTCAAATCCAGTAACTTCTGGGACTAGAGATTATCTTCTAATCGGCTAAAGCAATATTATATTATCAAATTGGAAGTAAAAAAAAAAAGGGAAGAGAAGGGCAAAGAGAAGATGAATGTATATATAGAGAGAAGCAGAAGAAAATGTTGAAAAGAAGGTAAGGAAATGAGGATTTGGTTGCAATAGCAAAAAATAATTGTGGATATTGGTCCTCATGAGGCCATCAAACCTGAGTTTAAAATAGCTAGGATGTGGTAGTCCTGCTTGAAGATGGTGGTTGTGGGAGTGGAATAGTTGAAATGCCTCTTACAAGATAGCTGCCCTCTGTATTGTACACATGGTTTGCGTACTGTCAAGTATCATCTGGTACAAGATGTACTGTACCATACCGGTCTTGTATCGGTATACTATCTTATACCATACCGACGTTCGGTACGCTATCTCATATTGTATAGAACTGCATACCAATAATATAATATGATGGTACTGGTATGAGGTCCGATACTAAGATGGCGAACCTTGACTATAAGTGCACTTCTCCAAGAAGTCATCCCATTATTGTAAACTCCTAGGTAAGGGCCATGGCATATGCACCATGGGGTAAATTTCTTCCTTTCTTTGCATATCATCCAGAAAATGTAGCTCAAGGCAACATTGCATGACTTGATGCCAGCATTGGAGCTATACAAGATACTACTAATCAAATAACTAATACACGTGTCTTCAAACTAAAATATTAATTAGACATATCAAATAAGTTAAATTTCTCACTCCAAACCCATCTTACTGAATACAGTTGACACCATTATGGAGTTCAACGTAAGCCTCCAATGTTGATAAAATTTGGTTAGAGGTCTCCTTTCCTTCTAATTTAAAGCTCTGGCCTTTGAGCCTCATCCTACTTGGTCATATTTCTTTCTGTGGTTTAGTAATAATCTTTATTCTGTCCTTCGGTAATTGTATTAGCTAGTTCTCATAAACATTTCTTTAGTAAGGAGCATTCATCATTTTAAGGGACTTATTGTATTTCTATTTTCTTACTGTTTATCCATGAACGTTTATGGGAAAAATACTCATAAATTTTCCTTCGTTTGTATAACAGGCACGGTATAGTGGAGTGATAATGAAGGAGGTAATAATTTTTACATATGTACAGTTTGTTCTTCATGGCTTAAATAAATTATATATGATGGTAAACAGTCATAGTTGAATAATGAATAAGAGCCCTAATCACATGATAGTGGCTTGAAATTGGTATTTGTCATCATGTTCCTTGTACCAAATGGCATTTTTGCTATATGTTCTTGCCTCAAAGTACTATACTTATTAAGTTATTTATATATAGTCATACGAGGTGAATTCTAGAGGTTTGGAAATCTTCTCCAAAAGTTGGCTTCCAGAAGGGTCTAAGATGAAGGCACTGATTTGTTTCTGTCATGGTTATGGAGACACGTGCACATTTTTCTTTGAAGGTATGTGTTGTTCCCTTGCAGCTTATAATCCTGAACATGCATTAGTTCTTATAGTATCTTTGATAGATTGCATTACTTATAACTACATATATCACAAACATGTTTCTTAAAGGGATTGCAAAAAAGTTAGCAACGTCTGGATATGGAGTTTTTGCATTGGACTACCCTGGATTTGGTCTTTCAGAAGGACTTCATGGATATATACCAAGTTTTGATACCCTGGTCAATGATGTAGCTGAGCATTTCTCTAAAATCAAAGGTATGATATTGCCTCCCGCCTCATTAAGGAACTTCTTCTAACCATTGAATACAAATCATATGACACACTCTTTTCTTGCCACTCAACATGTTGATGCCCATGTTGCCTTTTTAAATTTTGAGCATGCTGCAGCTTGGGCAATTCTGGTCAGATCCATGGGAAACCTGAGGTTGTTCCAAACAAATTTGCAACCTTAAAGTGAACAAAGCAGACTTCACTATGACTCTATACTAGATTGAGCATCCAATTTGACTCCAAAATTTTCATTCCAAACATGAAGAGTTGGGCTAAATAGGGCAGGTTTTGGTTCTTGTCAGTTAAGGTTGCCTTAATAGGACTTTGATTGTTCATGCACAAGATAATTTCGTCTTGGCTGATAGTTTCAGGTTAGTTTTGCGTAGTTCCACGTCTGTTGTGTTGAATGCAGCCAGAACTGTAACCAGGTTGAATTATTCTGTCCCAAACCTGACCCTAGTTTGGTACTTTGTTCTGACCTAACTTAAACTATGGGTTACGTAGCCTTGAGTATAGGTTCGTTAACCTACTTTTTTGCGCCTCTTTATCAAAATTCAAGATTAAGTTGTGAGAAATGTTGTTAGTCTAATTGTTGAATTTTTAAATGCAAACATACTGTAAAAGAAAAAAGAATAAGAAACATGGCTTATACCATCGAACTGGATTGACCTAATGCATCCTATTTCACCACGAGCCTTGCTATTACCTAATCCTCAAAACCGCAAACCTGTCTTGAAATGTTTTTACTGCCTCCATCTAAGTTTGCTTTTGTTCTTTGGGGTTTTTGATATCCAGGCAAGACATGGTTGACACTTAATTGATAAGTGATTGGCTGTCAAGAAGTCAGTTTCTCTTACAAATTTGAACAGATATTTTTAATAAGGGAATAAGGGGATTTAATTTCAGCATTCACTGGTCAGGGATTTGCAGAGGATTGGAAAAATTTAAATAATTCTAGGTTCGACTCTTTTATGTTTTCTCATTAAAGGAGAAATAAATGGCAAGTTGCATCCAGGAAAAGGTTTTTAGGAACTAGGTTTTAGGTAAATAAGGTCTATGCGAGTTATCAGGTTGAAGAATAGGATGTAGACACATTATATTTACATTGTAAAAAGATTCTGATAAACTAATTAGATCCAAGGTTTGCTGTCTCGGTATTGGACCTGTAGTCATGTACCAGTACCATTGTATTGCAGTGTTGGTATGTGTTTCAGTACGGTACGAGATGGCATATTAAGTGTCAATACAGTACGAGACATTGTACCGGTGGGAGATACCGTATCGGTACAAGACTGGTATGATATGGGGTGTACCCTGCTATTCGACCTGGTACATCATTCCATTATCAGATCTATTATGTACAGAAATAAAGAAAGAAAAAGTAGGTAGAAATAGACTGATAGATTGAGAGATGTGAGAAGGAGGACATCTGAATCGAGGAATCAAGAGAAGGAAAGGAGTATATGTCTATGTATGGGGATGGCTTTTAGTTCCTAGGTAACAATTATCTTTGTTCTTCCCTGTGCATAATGACAGATTTACCTTTTTATCTTCACACACTTTTGGTCTTGCACAAAAGGCTTCTCTCATGATTGTCATTAAATTTCTCATGAGATTTTAGCTCAAACTACTGAAAACGACCACTGGTTCAAGCGAGAGACTACCTTTTTCCCACCTTTCTCAAACCTACTATTACATCCATTTCCTGAACATCAGCCATCACCATGTCTTTGTCCTCTATCGTTCATCTGGCCCACAGACCACTCCCCAGTTCCCCATTTCTCTCTTGTTGCTTTTCTCACAGCCTCTGTTCTTTCTTCTATGGCCACCCACTTGTGCTGTCTCCACCCTCCGTGGCCAGCTACCACAAGCCATGATATGTGCCCTTTCTCTGCCTATTAGCATCACCTATGGCCCCCTTCTAGAATTGCTCACAATTTGCTCTCATCTCTCATCACTTTCACCATTGCTCCAAAGTCCGAACTGTCACCTTCAGACTGATTCCACCATCACCTACAATATTATCTACATCCCATACTTCCTTCACTCATTGAAAACAAAGGATGATCTAGACATTTTGCAACACCCCACATATTCTTCCTGCCTCCCCTTCCTTCCACCACTCATGCATATAAATCTCTCCCAGTTCCAATCAACTAATATCTTGTCAAAATTTCTTGTGATGTCCATGTGTTCGTTCTAATCAGTTGGGATAATGACTAGGCACTTGGTGCTAGAATGGTAGACATGACTCTTAGGTTGCGTTTGGTAGCTGACAATCTATACAGATTATTGGCAATTTAAAGAGACCCCACCAGATTACCACGTTTGGTATGCTTTTTGGATTGGTAATCCAGATTACCTCTCCTGAGATAATCTGGATTACCAAAGGAAGGGTGGCTATCCAGATTATCACTACTTTGGTAATGTTGCAATAAAATTTCTGGATGAAATTGCCCTCCTCCCCTCCCCCCTTCTCCGTGTAGCGCCACCCACCGCTCACTCATGCCTCCTCTCCCCCCTGCCCAACGCCACCTGTCGCTCGTCTGTGCCTCCGACGGCCCTGCTGTCTTTTACACCGCCATCATGGCCCTTGCCATCATCCTCCCCGCCGCCACCATCTATCCCACAGTCTTCTTCCTCACGATGGGCAGCGAAAGAGGGGGCCAAAACTGGTGCCCTCCTTTACAAAATTCGGCCGGCGACGGTTGGAAACTAGCCGCCGACGGCTGCCGTCGCCGTCGTCTTCTTGACGGCAGCTGCCGGCAATCAAGGGAAAATCGCCGGTCTATTAAGATCCGGCGGTCTCAAGGGGATGACCGTGCGTGGAAAAGGAGAGCCGTTCGGTCATCTCTTTCTTGACCTTCGTCACCTTCTTCCCTCGACATGGCCTCTAGTTGGGTGGGTGAGGGCGGCGACACAGATGGGTGAGGGCGGCGATGGAGGTGGCCGCAGGGTGCGTGGGGTGCGGGTTTGTCGGGAGGCTAGGGGGCGGTGCGGGAGGGTGGGAGGAGGCACGGACGGTCGGGGGCGGTGTCGGAGGTGTGACGGTCGGGGGTGATGCCGTACGGCTGAGGGTTAGGGGTGGAGGGGGGAAGGAGGGAGGGGTGTGGAAATGTGGGGAAGGAAAGGAAGAAAAAAGATAAAATAATAAAATAATAATAAATAATAAATAATAAGTATTAAATAATAATAAAAATTAAATAATTTGATTATTAATTAAAATATTTTTTTTCATATAATAATTTTTATCATTAGAAAATTAATAAATATTTTAAAATACTAAACTAATAATAAGGATATTTGAAATTTGATGTTACATTATCAGTAATCTGATTGTCATACCAAATAGGT
>KE504660.1:132814-143865 GCA_000441515.1 Elaeis oleifera
AAAATTAATAAATATTTTAAAATACTAAACTAATAATAAGGATATTTTGAAAATTTGATGTTACATTATCAGTAATCTGATTGTCATACCAAATAGGTCAATTAAGATTTTCAGTAATTTTACTGCAACATTATGTGCGTGTACCAAACACGATAATCAACATTGCTGGCAATCTATCCAGATGGCAGGTAATTCAGATTACCACTACCTGACAATGCACCAAATGCAACCTTATAGTCATGGAATATTGAACTCAAGAATTTTCTCTTGTGACCTATCCCATGCATCAAAGAACCAAATTTTCAGTGATTTGCTCATTATATGTGCCATCTAAATTTATTTGCTAATAGTGAAAATGTTTAATGTAACCAAATGTCCAGGATAGCTATCCTAAGCTTCAAAGGTACTAGAGCAATAATGAGTATCCCTGAATTACTGCAGATGCAATTATTGTGCTATTGGTGTTGATGTAAAATTAAGTGGTATCTCAGACAAAGAACATGTATATCAACTCCATGTTTAGTATCATGGAAGAGCAACATACACTAGAATAGAAATGTTTCTTTAGTAGTGATGGCTAGAAATATCCAAGAACCAATGATCTTTTCAAGGAATAATGACATAAAGTAAGCCCACTTTTGAATGATGCACAGGTTGTTGGTTCAAGGATATAGGAAGTAAAGATGATCATAGAATGTAGACCTTATGATAGAGATAGGACTTTGCCTTTTGATCAGAAACTAAGAGGCCTATTTTTTTTAGATTTTTAAGACCTTGAGAGATCCAATTAATAATGTACTTTTTGAAGGACTGGCGAGAAATTGAGAGTTTGTAGTTTTACTGTCACTTATATGTGGAATGTGTTTCTTAGCTGGTTCTTTTGTTGCTCAAAGGCAACTAAGTCGAACAAGCATCAAAGTGTTTATGCAACTATTGTAGTGGATTTTTTCCATCCAAAGAAAGACCCTCCTATAGTGGCTTTTGACATTTGCTATATATGAAGAGTTTCAATTTTAGATGCATCTTCCTCAGAAAACAAAAGCACAAAGGGAAGGTGGGGGGAGAGAGAGAGAGAACTAGTGAATTGTAATTATATATGTGGAAGCGTGTCATCCCCATGGATTAGAGAAAACTCCTTTCATTTCATAGTATTCCTTCATATCATTGATTCATACAAATTTATGCTTGACAGAAAAGATTTCATGGAAAAGCCAGCAAAAAATGAGTGATTTTGGTTTGAAGTATGCAAGGTCACTATAAACATCTAGCATAGACACTTGTATGGGTTATCGAAGATTCTGTGAGCAAGAGAGAAATTGACACTAGAGAACAGAAATCAAAGGAATTGAAGTGCAGTTTATCCAAAAGCTCAATTGGAATGAAGGGGCCAATAGACTATGCAAGTTGGGTACGAGGAGGGTGGTTTGGTGGGATATGGTGGAGTAACTGGCAGCAAATACTCACAGGAATAAGGAGATAAAAGGGTAATGATGTGGTGTTTGGAAGTGGGTGGAAGGGCCGGTAGTGGTGGGTATCGGGAGGCAGAATAAAGGACAGAAAAGAGGAAGATGAAACTTGTCACATATTTCAAGCTTCAGGACATATGCCTTCAAAATCTCATGAGATACTTTTTTCTAATGCAATATAGTTGCTCCAAATTACCAAAAGTGCCCATTGATATCTAGGACAGCTAACTTTATAAGGGCATGATCTGTCCTTTTAAACAGAGGACATCTTGCTTCATTGTTCCCTAGGAACAGTAAAGCTGTGCCATACACACAGGCTCACAAATAAGAACCTTCCTTACTCATTATTCAGTCTGCTTTATTTTTAGAACCTACAAGAAAGAAAAAGAGGGAAACAAAATGAAAATTTAACTATTTTGAAGAAAGCATTGTATTCCTATTGATGGAGGATAGCATAGGCCTGACCTTTTTTAAACTTGTGTCAAATACCTAGTAGAGTTCTTAAGCAATAAATATGAATCGCCACAATATACTGTCAATATTAATGATTCTTTGCTGATTTGAGAACCTCTTGAGTGATATATTGGAATTATAGGAATTATAATCCTCATCATAATCATCTAGCCTTTTCCCAACTCTTTGGGATCAGCTTAATGGATTCTTATTTGCCAAGTATTCCTATCTAGGGCCACCTTTGATGTTATTCAAAGTTTCTCCATATCCTTCCTCGCAACCTACATCTGTGTTAATTTAAGTCTTCCTTTCTTCTTATAATCTTTGATACAAGCTCAAGTAACTCTCCTTACAGGAGCCTACTCAGATCTTTGCTGTACATATCCATACCATTGAAGATCTGAAAGGATCCTCATGAGTCATACATTAGAAAGAATAAAAAAGGCAAAGGATGCCATGCACATTTCTGATTGCTGTTTATTATCAAAATTTTAGAACAAGAAAGTGTGTGGGGATTATATTTGAGGATTTGGCTAAATGCATCTTAGATGATAGAGATTAGTAGTTAAGTTTACAACATGAATTGGCTAGCTTTCTAGTTTTAGGGCTGGCTCGTGCTGGTGGTTGTGTTTGATGGCTGGTTGAAGAGGAGATAGAAGTCAGGGCTTTGAATTTGATTTTAGGACTGCTTTTTGGTCTATGGTTGCAAAAATAAGAAAAGGCACTAAGAAATAGAGGGTACAAATTGAAGAGAATAGATAGATAGAGAGGGGTATCTTGACTTGCTTCCACAAGCTCTCAGACCATGATCATTTCTCCAAACCAAGGCAAGGGAGATGGCGCAGAGGGAGGATGGAATTGTGTAATAGAGATAGGATGTCTAGCCTTTGTGAAAATTCAGTAGGGTTTGGTTAGTTGAGATGATAATAATGTGTAGGCATTATATGTTTTACATTAATAAATATATCAAAATAATGATACCAAATAATATATAGCTTCAGGTAAGCTAGGTTGATATACTTTCTAGCTAGTTTGAGCTTAGCCTAATGTAATCCAGCCACATTTTCAAGCATTGGCTTGTTGATCCGATGGGGCATATTCCTTTTGTCCATGGCTGCCCAGCAAGGCGGGCAAGGTGCGTCGGCTATGGGGCCTAATTTTCTTAGTTGAATCCAGGATACTTTCAGATACCTTTTCTTTTCCCTTTCTTTGGTGGATATTGATACAATGACAATGAACAGTTAATTTTAAGGTCTTGTTTGGATGCTTCCACAAGGCATCCACCGAATATACTATATATGGTGGTGGCTGGGAAGAGTTTAGTTGGGGAGAGTGCATAAGAAAGAGAGTATTTACATCTGAGGGAAGTTTTGATCTGTCGAGTCCCAAAAAATGGGGGTACCGGAAGTCAGTAGCCATAAATTTCGGGATTTGTTGGTTTGCATGATCTTCCAACTTGATCAAGTTTTCCCCAGTGGCAGCCTTTCTCCATGACAAATTCGGTTTTGTGAAGACATTGCCAGGTAGATGGTCCGGACATCCAAATAGGGCCTAAATATTTTGATGTTCATGTTATTTAGTGGAGTGTGAATATGGATTTAAATGATTACTAGAAGATTGAGTTTGTGGACATTGATGTAATTGTATAGAGTACGAATTATGTTACTGCGATAGTGCATTATGCTTTGTTGATGCATCTCAACATGTGAATATGTATATCACTATAGCGTCATCATATCCTATCCTAATTTGTTCCAATATTTGTTCTATAGACATATCTGTTTTTGGATGTATCCATATCCTGTATCCATGTCCATGCTTCATAATTTATAAGCTAGGGTTCTCTTGCTAAATCGAGAGAACACCCAAAAAACTAAATTAGAATTTAAAAAGTTCCTTTTCTTTAAGACAGGATTGTAGCATTAATTGTCTATGCTAGCAGGAATTGTTTAAGCTTTGAGAATTATGAGCTTGAGTACAAATAATTGCACAAAAAGAAAGATTGCATGGGCTGATCCTGCTTGGCTTCTTACAGTGAGCTTGTTTGATCCTAAAGTGATGGTGGTAATGATTCACTGAAAACATTATAACAAAGTTTGCCCATACTGATTGTGCAACTATTACCCATTGTGATCTAACATGAGTGCATGATTGCTTCTAAATGGAATGATTAATTTTAATGATCCAAAAATCTGAATGTGCTATTATTTTTAACACTAGATTAAGATCTAACTGTTATTATTTCTTTCTAGAATATAAATATAATATATCTACTTACGCCATACATTGGCTTGCAGAAAATTCTGAATATCAAGGACTTCCAAGCTTTCTATTTGGACAATCCTTGGGTGGAGCAGTTGCACTGAAGGTACACTTAAAACAGCTTCATGCGTGGGATGGTGCAATCCTGGTTGCACCAATGTGCAAGGTAATCGTACTTGATCTTGATTTAGGGGTCTTAGTGGCTGGCAGTCTTCTTGTCCTAATAATATTTCTTTCTAGTAGATGGCAGAAGATGTTGTTCCAGCTTGGCCTATTCAGCAAATTTTGATTTGTATAGCTAAAATTCTTCCAAAAGAGAAGTTGGTTCCTCAAAAAGATTTAGCAGAAATGGCATTCAAAGATATAAAAAAGCGAGAACAGGTTGGTTCTTGTACTACTGATCAGATTAATTAAGCTTGGGTATGAGTAAGTTAAAGCAGGTCTGACTTTACAATAAAGTTTGAGCCATATGAGCCCTGTATCATTTGTTTACCTGGTAGACATTGTAACATGTATTTATGCAATGACAAACACTTTGCATTGTGTGTATTGTCTGCTGCTTGTTTTTCTTACCTTAAAAAGTTGCAAAATTCACAACTCCTACAAATTTATTATATGGATGATGTGGTTTCATTTTCTGTTTAATGCAGTGTTCTTACAATGTCATCGCCTACAAGGATAAACCACGCCTGAGAACAGCACTGGAGTTGCTTAGGACCACCCAGGAGATAGAACGCCGATTAGAAGAAGTATGAGATTCTTTTTCAGATATGTTTGCTATGTTGTGATCATGCACACAAGGAGCATTTCATATGAAAAAAAGTATTCTCATTGATGTATGTGCATAGCCAAAATATCCATGAAATTTGAAACCACATTCGGCATCAGAAAATCGCAAGTTCGTGAGAGCAACATATACAACATTTACCTAATTTCCTCTAGTGTGATACTGAATTTTATCCATCATATATGATAATAATAGAGTTTGTAGGAATATGAAAAAAGGACCAACTTGATTTAAGAGGATGTTGTCCTGTGATTCTAGGCAATTAGCCACCAGCAATTGTCAAATAAAAAGTTGTTGGATTATTAGATTTTTGGAATGGTAAATATGTGTGTTAGTGCTGCTTGTCATTGTCTGATTAGGGTTTCTAAGTTTAGTTTAATGGTTTGATTGGATGTGAGGGTGAAAGACTGAGGATGGAGAACAGTGAAAATCTCTATAAGCAAGTTCTGGTGTCAATAGTGAAACCTTGGTAGCCAGAATCTTCTACCTAGGATGATGATGCACCTGCTTGGAATCTTCCTAGAATCTTGAATCCGCACCTAGTTCAAGCACTTCCTTACTAAAGAGTGGTTCTAAAGTATCTGCTTCCCTGCACTCTCGCGTGCACCTGTCGCACCTGCCTCTGATTCTAGCAACTAAAGGTGAAACCTGGATGTTGCTCTTATTACTAAATGGACCATTTTTAGTGTTAGGTTGTAATTGTAGTGCACCTTTTATTGAATAAAATTTAGTGATGTAAATTTGTGACTTAGCTGGAGTGCTTAGGGCTTAAGTCTATCTCATTTGTGAAGGATGCAGCATTGAAGATTGAACTTGAAAACTTTCAAGAAAAGCATGGAAGTTGCCCAATTTTTGGGGATGAAAGTAACCGAGCAACAAGTTGATTAAACTATTTAAAGTTTCCATTAAAGCTTATTATTTCTTTCGGTTCCTTGTGATGTTGCTTTTGATTCCTTAATTATTGATGAATTGAGTTTTATGAAGAGTAAATATATTTCAAAGAGTATAGGAGTTGTGGTTAATGTTTAATTATTGAAGAAGTCTTTTAGGAAGTCTTATTTTTGCACGTATGATATCTGCACAAATCAATTTAGAATCGCAGGCACAAACATATACATGCACATATAAAAATATATCTGTCTATAGACATGATTACTGATGCATGCTAGATCATTTAAAGTTCACTTTGGACTTCTAGTAATGAATGAATGACAGAGTTATTTGTCAAGGAGGTGTTACCCAGGGGAAAATACATCACAATCCATTTCTGACATTACTTCATGCTTGAAGTTATCCTTTCCCTCAATTTCTTTTGTCTGCTGAACCGCCAAGAGTCACAAATTTTAGAAATCAAGGGTTTGGTGAACCCTCTAGTGTGTGACCATTCATCTGAGTCATGTTGCACTTAATAAATTCTCACATGTTTTGCGGTTTCCATGAATTTCCTCCTCTATTGTACAAAAGCAGTTACCTGTCTCCCAGACAGGCCTACCTTCAACAGTGATACATAGCGTGTTAAAGTCCTGGTCAACAGGGACTAAACACTATAGTTTGGTCATGGAGGGACCAGACGTAACTCCCCTTGTAATTTGAAGAGTGTAACCTGTAATGGTTTTGATGGTATCTCCGCTACTACCCCTGGAGTATATATGATGATTTAAGTGTACCGAGTAGTGTGCTTCATATCCAGAATAATTCAATTACTCATAATGTTTGCTTACTTTTTGCAGAAGTTACTATGTTTTTCTGCAATAAACAATATATTATGATTCTTTACTCGATATAGAAAAGCTAAGCGTGCAAAAAGCATTTCATGTAAAACTTGTATTGTGTGATTAATATACTGTTTATAATCAATTTGTCAAAATAAGTACAGCACCCTCTTTTTAATGATCTCGACCATGAACCCATCAAACAAGACATGCTTCCCATCCCTTGTGTCTCTCTTCTTGCCCATCTTGCCCACAATCAAGCAACAAACAACCACCCTGTTATCTATGAAATCAGTGACCAGTCATAAAATCACCTTCCATGTCAATGCATGTTTATGTTCAGCAATAGCTTTAGTATTTATACCTTTTGTGGTAGGGGAACTATTATTCTCGATTATATGGCTGTAGAATATGATGGATCTCTTTTCCTTCTCAGGTTCCCTGCCACTGATCATTCTGCATGGTGAGGCAGATATTGTAACTGATCCATCGGTGAGCAAAGCTTTGTATGAGAAGGCAAGAAGCTTGGACAAGAAGCTGTGCCTTTACAAAGATGCATATCATTCTCTTCTTGAAGGTGAATCTGATGAGATGATATTTAAAGTCCTCAATGATATTATATCATGGTTGGATGAACACTCTGTCAGAAGGGTTTCTTCATGATCAGGTTTACTTTAATTCTTCGTCTGTGCAATAGTACTGGTATGCGATGTTAATCTTTAAAGATCAGGATGCTAATCTTTATGCTGCAGCACATTGCTGCTGCATCCATCAGGAGCACTGATCTAACTTGATCATTCTGTATATTATATAGTACCATTGATATCTTAATTAAATTTGTGGACTATTCCTTGTTCCTCTCATAGGTAAGTAGTTCTTTTTTCTTGTTTTTGCTTTCCCTTTGTCTCCTGAAATAAGGATAACTTTGAAATAAACTAAATTAGCCATGTGATCTGCTCAAGAGATATTGAGTGTTTGGTGATTATGCCATCTCTTGAAAATTTCAGTGAATATACTTTGAATATCATCTAGTAGTTATAAAGGCTGTGGTGTATATGTCTTCCTTCAGTCTATCCAACGCAAAGGTTATTGTTAGTCTCATGGCAAGATTGTTCTTTGTTGAATCCATGATCAAAAAATAATGTAGACCTTAGTCCTGTTCAAGTACTCCATGGCATGATTAATTGGTAGCTGATACCCAATTGTTCGATTATTTGATATCTACAAGAAGACACATTCTGTATAAGATATATATCCAATCTAATTATCAGCATATAACATTTGATGGAAAAACTATCAATTACTGAAATTTAAAGATGTGTGTGCAGACATTTCCCTCAGTCCAAAGATCACATTGCAGAAACCAATTCCATGCGTTCAAAGAACTACAATAACTTTATTTCTGTTATAACAGAACAGAACTATGATCTTTGTCTAGGACACCTAGTAGTGCACTAGTAGCATGTTGCTCCAGTCCAGTATATCAAAAGCCATTGACTTGGAACTCAAAACAGGGATGTTTTACATCACTCACAAAGAACCACAAGAGAAGGACCCTTGTCAGTTTATTTATTTTGCTTTTATGTGTTGGAGTGTGCCGGTAATTTTGTGCCTGCTAGACGGTTGGGTTGCACTCCCCTGAAAAGGTTCTGTAGTCATTTTATGAACACTTTTTTATAGTTCTTATGAGCCTAAAATTTTGATAGGCAAAACCAAGAACTTCAGCCAACGAAAACTTTGTGAACAGGGCTTTATGGTTATGGATTTAATCATGCCTAAAATTTTAATGTGTCATTTGTCTGTTAAGTTTGTAAATCAAAAATTTCCTGGATTAATCTGATTTTGAGACGGAAAGTGTAGATGCAGTCTTAAGGTATCTGTTCAAAGAAAACTGCCATCCTTTGGTAATTTTTTTTAAAATGCATGGTTCAACACAGTTATCCTTGCCGTGATAAAGATACATTTCAGTCTGAAGATGCATAATTTGTGGCTATTTTATGTGTATCAACACTGATTACTTTCCCGTCCTCCTTGGAACTAGACAAGAACAACCATCATACTTGTAGCAGCATGATATTTGACAGGGAATGATGTAACAGAAGCTCAATTGTATCAAGGGAAAACAGTTCATTAGGGTAAATATTGTCCTGAAGCTATGTCAAGAGCTATGCAGTACTAAAACGTTTAGTAGAAGAAACTCTATTAAGTTGACATTGTACAGCGCTCCTAGAACAATTTCAAACCTCCTTAAGATAACCATGTGTTCCGATGATGATCTTGGGGTATATGATTGTTTTGATTAGCTCATTCACCACTTGTTTTGATAAGCAGGGAAATACCTCTCACTGGTTGCAGCTTGTTCAGGTGGGACAAAATCCCAATACTCGTGTCCAACGAGCATAGTTTCAACTAGTCTAGAGTATGTATACGAATATAAGTAGATTTTGCATATACCGAACTATGATAGTTTTTTATAGAGGTACGGGAAAGTCCCTGTCCACGAGAGGTTGTAGAGAGACGGACCGATAGATAAGATCATTGTTCCAACCTGGAATGTTAGTGTGGAGATTATTCGGGACCATGAACTTTAGTCGTGCAGTCATTTGACTGTCAGATTGGAAAAGAGCAATTTTTTGTGCATTGTGTGTGGTGCAGTAAAATTAATATGAAGTGTACCCGTAATTAATAATGAGATACATGTGGAATATCGTTCAATTTCTTTTTTAAAATTTTTTTGATAAAAATATACTCTCTCTCTGTGGAATATAGAAAGAACAGTATTATTATTGTTAATGGCTTGAATAATTTTCTATGAATATATATGATATTTTAGACAATAATATATAATTTTTATATTTTATATGATATCTTAAATAATATATATGACTCCCTAATATCTTATATAACATTGTATCAATATATATGATATTCTAAATAATACATATGACTTTCTGTGAATATATATGATATCCTGAATAATATATTTTCTTGTGTCTTTATATAGTATCATAAATAATATATATGGCTTTCTGATGTCTTATATGACTTATGAATATATATAATATTTTGAACAATATATATGACTTTCTATGAATAGATATGACATCCTGAACAATATATATGACTTCTTATGAATATATATGACATCCTGAACATTATATATAACTTTCTGATGCTTTATATGACTTTCTGTCAATATATATGACATTGTGAATAATATATAACTTTCTATGAATATATATGACATCCTGAATAATATATATAATTTTTTATCTTTATATAATATTCTGTTGGTAATTATAACTAACAGAAGATCATATAAAGCATCAGTAAGTCATATTAATCAATAGGATATGATATAAAGGCACAGGAAGTCATATATATTGTTCAAGATGTCATATATATTCACAGAAAGTCATATATATTTCAGAATATCATATATATTGACAAGAAGTTATATAAGATATTAAAAAGTCATATATATTATTCAGAATGTTATATATATATTCACAGAAAATCATATATATTGTTCAAATACCATATATATTTATAGAAAGTTATTTAAGATATCAGAAAGCCATATATATTGTTCAGAATATCATACAAAGACACAGGAAGTCATATAAGGTATCAGAAAATCATAATAATCAATAGGATATCATATACAGACATAAAAATCATATATATTATTAGGATATCATATATATTATAGAAATTATATAAGATATCCGAAAGTAATAATATTGTCTTTCTTTGTTCTATAAAGGAAAAAATATTTTGTCAGAAAATATTGAAAAAAATTAAATGATATTAAATATTTGTATCATTATTAATTGCACTACATGGACTAATTGGTTGTCGGGTGCATTCTACGTCAATTTTGCTGTGCCGTATGCGGTGCACAAAGAATTTCTCGATTGGAAAATCCCAACTAGAATGGGGCTATTTTCCCCCAAGGCTGAAAAAAATACATGCAAATGTGGGGGTTAAATTTTCAGACCCAAACTTTAGACAAGTTAGCTATGAGCCAAAGCTTTGCGTTACTTAGGCTTTAGAGAACATGATTTTATTTTGATCTGAGCGGCCTAGCTTGGGTTGAGCCATGTCCTCAGGACATGGATCTTACAAGTGTTTGATCTATTTCTTAATGCGATCTTTTTAAGAATATAGCGGTAATATGCCAAAACTAAAGGGTTCTGGGTTGACTGTACTAAAAGTTAGGCCAGGTGAAGTAGATTGATTACTGGTCTGATAGGTTTATCGAATTATTTCAGTTGGATCCGGAATGAGTCAAGGTTTACAGCCGACCTAAGAATGACTTGACCAGTTGCCACCCTATTTCCACCTCTCTCTCTCTCTCTCTCTCTCTGA
>KE504660.1:154380-165809 GCA_000441515.1 Elaeis oleifera
GGGAACGTGTTTTTAAAGTTAGAGGTGGAGAGAAGTAGATAGAGAGAGGGGGAGGAGAGAGAGAGAGAGAGCGAGTAGAGAGAGGCGGGAGGCTTGAAAGTTCTCTATCAGTTTTCCACTGCCCAGCCGTCGCTTTCTCTCTCGTCACCTTCCGTTTTCTTCTCTCTCCCTCTTTTTAGTTTCCCTCTCTCTCTTCTTAGGGTGCTAATTTTACGACCCGACCCGTCAAAGTGATCCGCAACCCACCCCTTTAAACTGGTTCCGGTTTGGGTTAAATAGCTTTGGGTCCTGCTGGACCAGTTTATTTAATGAGTTCAGCTCAAGTTTAGGTCTTTAACTAGTTTAATCCAATTTGATCCATTTTATAGTTAGATTGCATCATAAACCACCCCATTTAACTTATTTAAAATCCACTTATCCTATTTAGTATAATCCGTTGAACCCATTTTAAGGATGCAACTCTAAAACTACTTCATTGCCTTATAGAGTTCGCAAATTTGAAATATGAAACAATCTCTCTATACATGAGAGTAAGACTGCACATATCTAAGTCTCTTTAAATTGTACCATGAGAAGAGCCTCGTATATAAAATTATTATTTTTATTAATCTATTTAAAAATAATTAACTTAATCTATTTAAATTATTAAATTATTTTAAATTTATTTAATTATTTTAAGATCTATTTAACTTATTTGACCTAATCGAATGGTTACTCAGGTTAAATTGTGTATTTAATGAAAAGAATGTAGTCAAATTAAATTTTATTTATTTAATATATAGATCAAATTTAGATTGACAGGCTTTGGATCCATCGTTATCCAACGCAACCCTTATCTAACCCAACCCGACTGATTGCCACCCCAACTTATACCATAAAAGGGCAGAGGGCCTTGGTTCCGTGACTGTTAGACGATGAGGGGCTTGGGGCGAAGTAGTGGTTTTTGCTTTTTGGTTGGGATGTGGGAAGTGTGAGAGGGACGTGGCCTTCGCTTCTTCCCACCCCCTATAAACCCTACCCTACTCCCCCTCCCTCTCTCACTGTTTCATATCTGGTGGCCAGTGATAGATAAACTGAGCCCCTGCACGTATAATTACTGTGGGGAGGCTTCCATGTGAGACTCACACCCTTCTCTTCCTGTATAAGCTATCCTCACCACCCTTGTATACCCGATCAGAGAGATGTGGACGAGTAGGGTAAACCATGTGAGATACATTGGGGGAGAGTGTCCTCTGGCTCTTGTGGCTGCCGACACAGGAGATGAGGGCTCATCCTTTAGTGGGCAATAAAGACAAGGGCACCTCTTACAAAGTGCTGCCTGGATATTTGTTAAGAAGGGTATGCTAGGCTTATAGTCTGGAAGAGGGCCTAGCTAGTTGTATGATGAGGACCATCACAGGGTGCCTTTGCTTGTGGAAAGAGCTGTTGTCGAGTGCATTTGGCTGTAGGAGAGTACCCTTTGGGACCTATTTGGGACTGTACCGTCGTATTAAAGCCCGTCCGAAAATTGGAACAGCGCTAAAGTTGAAGAGGCTTTTGGTGGCATATATAGCTACAAGGTTGCAATTTGCGTCACCATGCACTGCGTCCCTGTTGGCCCAAACAAATATATCGTCTGCAATGTGCGTATACAACGGTAACAAAATTTTGCACTAGCTAGCTTACATCTACTGAAGCAGTTACATCAATCACTGTTTTACATGACTGAGAGATGCATGACACGATTGATACATGACTGTGTTACATGGAAGTTCGCTTACATGAACGTCAGAGACTGGGTTCGGGTCTTTTGATTTCTCGCATGCCCTCCAATTCAACTCTTGGCTATCAGACACCAGTCGATTAGCGTTTCCCTCTGCTTCTTCCATTGTTATAATAAGAAGTTAGTGTTCACAGAGCTGGTTTTTTGCGTTTCTATTCACATTGCTACTTAGTTGTTAGCACTTCAGAGGAACTGCATTGATCCAAACGTACGTGAGTAGGAAAGACGTGAACCACCTTCTACGAGTGTAAGCAAGAAGCAAGTTACAAGGTGCTCTTCTATTGGAAGGATTGAACCTAATTGGAAAAATATCCAATTAGGGTCCAGAGATATTATTTTTTAGCATATTCTTGTTATTCCTTGACATATTCTTGTTATCCCCTATTTATATTTATATAGCCCCTTGTACGCATTCTTGACATTGTGAAGAAAATAAAACAAAAATCTCTTTCTCCCTTTTTTTATCATGATATCAGAGCTCTCAGGTTCTAATCCATTTTTTAATCATAATTTTTTTTTCTTCTTTCCCCTCTTATCTATTTTTCTGATTATTTTCTCTTTTCTCTTATTCTTCCTCCTTTACATAAAAACCCGTCTCTTCCCTCCGCCACTGACGCCGCCTCTGCCTTCGTCTTCACCACCGCCGTCACGTCACACCACCACCTTATCCCATCTGAAGCCCGTCCACCATCTTCACCTGTTCGAAGCCCCACATCCCATCCGAAGATCCCAACATGCCGTCCGAAATCCCTCCGTTGCCATCGCTCCTTCTTCCTCCTCCGCGAGCACCTCCGCCTCCTCTCATCCTCCCTATCTCATCCTCTCATCCTATCGCCACCGCAGCCCCCTTCTTCCCAGCCGCCATGTATTCTTCCCCGACCGCATAGATCGCTGCCTAGAACCCTCCACGACCGCAACCCTGCTCAGATCGCTGCCATCCCCAAGGCCGCGGCTACTGCCGGCGCCACCACCTTCGCCACCATCACGCCGTCCAAAGCCCTATCGACGCCACCGCCTTCACCCATCCGACACCTCTCTGGCGTCCCGTCTCTCTGCCTCCGTCGAGTACGATCCTGTTCACCGGAAGCTATTCATGGCCTCGGCTGGGACGCCACCACCAAGATCCTCCAAGTCTCCGTCGACTGCAATACCAGCCACCATCAACGCCTTCCTTGCCGACGGCTTCACTTGCCACCGATCGCAGCCCGCCCATCACCCTCGACAATCTCGTGTTCATAGGTACATAACCGGTAAAGAAGGAAACCAAAGTTCCTTCTTTTAATCTTTATTTATTTATTTTCAAAAAAAAAGGAGGAATGGAGAACTTTTATGACTAGATACTTAAGAAGCCTGTAGTTACAGTGTGTCCGGTGATTCATTGATAGTGTGTCGGTGAGATTATCGTTCGTATTTTGTTTGTGAAAATGACCAATCCAATTACTATGCAAGATCTTGAAGGTCTACTAGATCGGCTTATTATAGTAGCCACTCAATCAGGTGGTTCGTCAAGAGATAGTGGATCGCTGAATGCTCTTCAAGTGGCTGTAAAACTTGATGGCCCAGCGACATATTTACAATGGGAGAGGAGCACTCGTCTGCTTGTACAAGGACGAGGTTTGGAGGGATATCTCACCGGCACAAAGAGGAAACCTGCTAATAATGAGTAGGATATGGCTCAATGAAGAATGGAAAACTCTGTTGTTCTGACATTTCTTCTCAATACCATGACACAGAATGTGGCCAGAAGTGTGCAACAGCTGGAGACTGCACAGAAAGTCTGAAAGATGGTGGCCCAAATGTTCTCACAGAAGCAGAATTCTGCTCAAGCATTTGAGATCCGTTCTCAATTACGTCAGCTTCGCCAGGGAGATTTATCTGTCACTGAATATGCCACCGAGTTGAAGCATCTTAGGTCTGAAGCTGATCATTATAGAACTTTTATTCCACAATGCTCCATCGATGTTGATGGATTTTAGAAATATTTAGAAGAAGAATGGGTTCAGGACTTTCTATATGGTCTAAATTCAGAATATGAGTCTGTTAGAGTTCAGCTTCTCGCCAGAGATATTTTACCTAGTTCGGGTCAAGTCTTCTCTACTGTTTTAAGCAAGGAGACATGGCGACGACTGACTTCCGACTCCAGTAGCTCTATAAGATCAGCTCTTACTGTACAGCCACAGCAGGTAGGTGAGAAGGTATGCTTTCATTGTAAAAAGCCTGAGCACACTAAGGCATTTTGCTGGGATCTCCATGGTCGCCCAAATCAACCTGGGCGTGGTAGTCGGGGCCGTAGTGGTCATCGTAGTGGTGGAAGAACTGGAGGACAGAATCATGATCGTGGACCTGCCCAAGTCAATCTCTCTTAAAAGATCGAGGATGCTGTACACAGCTTATCTGCAGAGGAGTATCAGACCCTTCGACGAATGATGAAAAAGTATGAATCATCTTCTAACACCATACCTTCTACTCTGGAACAATCTAGCCACTAGGACGGATATCTTGATTCCTCTCTTTTTGCACACTCAGGTACTCCATATAAATTATCACATGCATTTACTTGCGGAACATCCAACTCCTGGGTAATAGACTCAGGAGCATCCAGTCACACGACAGGGGTACCTAATAGTTTTATTTCATATTCATCATGTTCAGATCAGAACAAGATCCAAATAGCTGATGGATCCTTTACCCTCTCTCAGGAAAGGATCCATTGACTGTACTCTTAGTTCAAGATTATCATCAGTATTGCATGTTCCATCCTTTCCTACAAATTTATTCTCTATCAGCTCTGTTACTAGATATTTGAATTGCTCTATCACTTTTTGGCCTTCTCATTGTCTATTTCAGGAGCTGAAATGGAGAAGATACTTGAGGGTGGTAGGATGCACAATGGACTCTATTATTTATCAACTGATGAGAAAAGTATGAACTCTTTTTTGATGGGTATGCATTATCTGCTGAAGGTGCCACTTCAGAACTTATGTTACATCATCGTAGGCTGGGTCACATTCTTTTTTCTATTTTTAGTCACTTATTTCCATCTTTATCAAATAAATATAATAAAATTTGTTAGTTTGTGATTATTGTGAGTTGGCTAAACACACCAGGACAGTGTTTCTATATCTGAAATTAGAAGTTCTGAACTTTTTGTTATAATTCACTCTGATGTATGGAGACCATGTAGTACTAATACCCTCATAGGCCATAGGTGGTTTGTTACCTTCATTGATTATTTTAGTCGAGTGACTTGGGTCTATTTATTGAAGGAAAGATGGAAGTTTGAAACTGCTTTAAAGAGTTTCATAAACTTGTAGGTACTCCGTTTGGTGCCAAATTAAAATTCTATGTTCTAACAATGGCACAGAATATATTAATCAGGAGTTTCGTGCGTATCTTCACACTCACAAAATTCTTCATCAAACCACTTGTGTTGATACTCCTGCTCAAAATGGAGTTGCCGAAAGAAAAAATCGGCACTTATTGAAAGTAGCTCGATCCTTACTTTTACCATGCAAGTTCTTAAATTTTATGGGGTGAGGCTGTCTTGACCGCTGCTTACTTGATCAATCGTATGCCTCTAAGAACACTCGGATTTAAGTCCCCCATACAATGTTTGAAAGGGTCTACTGATTATGTAGTCACTCCTAGGGTCTTTGGGTGTATTTGTTTTGCTCGAGATCATAAACCCTCAGTAGAAAACTAGATCCACGAGCATTAAAGTGTGTCTTTGTCAGTTACCCTGCTACTCAAAAGTGATACAAGTGCTATTATCCCCCTGAGCGGTGAATGCTTGTTACTATGGATGTTACTTTTCGAAAACTGAAGCTTATTATGAAAGTCGTCTATCTGATAATTGGATACCAGAATTACTTCTTCCGGATGACTCTCTATACACGTCAAGAAATTCTGGTGCCCAGGGGGAGTATCATAGTAATGATGTTCAGAGGGAGCCTGATATTGAGATAGAAGAAGAGTCTAATGTGCATTCACCACCAACTGCCCAGGTGCCTCTACAGCTTGAAGCTTCTTCTCCAGAGTCCCCTAATGGTAACATTATTTCTACTACTCCTTCCATTTCTAATCTTAATATTTCTATTGCAAAACAGAAGGGTACTCGCTCAATTGTTCCTCCTGCTCGTTACCGTTATGATATCGCTAACTATGTTTCATATAAGAATGTGTCTCCATCTTATCAAAGCTTTATAGCTGCATTAGACTCCATCTGTATTTCTAGTACATAACAAAAGGCTATGGCAGAACTTAAGTGGAAGGAAAGCAATGTTAGAAAGATGACTGCTTATCCAAAAATCAGACGTAGGATCTGATCACTCTGTCAGCTGGTAAGCGTCCTGTGGGGTGTAAGTGGGTGTATACTATAAAGCAGACTCCAGAAGGTAAGGTGAAAAGATACAAAGCTCGGCTAGTAGCAAAGGGCTACACTCAAACATATGGGATAGACTATGATGAAACTTTTACTCCACTGGCCAAGATGAACTCTGTTCGAATACTGATATCATGTGCTGCTAACTTTGACTGGAAATTACATCAGTTAGATGTGAAGAATGCATTTCTTCATGGGGATCTTCAAGAGGAAGTGTACATGCAGATACCATCAGGATTTGAGACCAGAGCAACTATTGAAAAAGTCTGCAAACTAAAGCGCTCATTTTATGGCATTAAACAGTCTCCTCGAACCTGGTTTGATCGATTCAGTCGGACTGTAAAAGAATGGGATATAAACAGAGTAATACAGATGATACTCTATTCTATAGGCATTTCAAAGAAAAGAAACTATACTCTTGGTTTATGTTGATGATATTGTAATAACAGGAGATGACCATCATGAGATTAAGCAACTCAAAGGAAAACTAAAGCAAGCATTTGAGGTAAAAGACCTGGGTCCACTAAGATATTTTTGGGCATAAAATTAGACGATCATCCAAGGGATTTTCTGTCACAACGAAAGTATGTACTAGATTTGCTTTCTGAGACTGGGATGTTGGGGTGTAAGCCTGCTACTACTCTAATAAATCAGAATCATCGAACAGTGACAGATGGTGGAGCTCCTGTTGATCGAAAAAGATACCAGCGGTTGGTTGGAAGGTTGATATATCTTTCACATACAAGACCCGACATAGCCTATGCCGTCAGTGTCATCAATCAATACATGTATGATCCACGAGAATCACACATGGAGAGAGCTTTCAGAGTATTACACTACCTGAAAGTGATGTCCTGGTCATGGTTTGTTGTTCTCACAATACAACACCTTCCAGGTAGAGGAATTTACTGATGCAGATTGGGCTGGGTCACTGGATGATAGGCGATCTACTTCTGGATATTATACATATGTAAAAGATAATTTAGTTATCTGGAGAAGCAAGAAACAATCAGTGGTGGCTAGATCATCGGCAGAAGCTGAATATAGAGCAATGGCTCTAGGCATATATGAACTTCTTTGGCTTCAGAAGCTGCTTCAGGAATTACAACTTCTAAACAAATTTTCTCTTTGATTGTATTGTGACAGCAAAGCAGCAATTGAGATTATAAGCAATCCGATACAGTATGATCGTATCAAACACATCGAGATTGACCATCATTTTATCAAGGAAAGATTAATCAGGACCAGATCTGCATTACCTATATTCGGTCTTCTAATCAGATGGCAGACATTCTAACCAAAGGACTTAGCTCATCGTCTTTTTCTGGATTGATTGACAAGATGGGGCTTCAAGATATCTTCGCCTCATCTTGAGGGGGAGTATTGGAAGGATTGAATTTAATTGAAAAATATCCAATTAAGGGTCCAGGAATATTATTCCTTGGCATATTCTTGTTATTCCTTGGCATATTCTTGTTATCCCCTATCTATATTTGTATAGGCCCTTGTACGCACTTTTGATATTGTGAAGAAAAATAAAACAAAAATCTCTCTCTCTTTTTTCATCACCTTCCATGGGCTTATAATTATGGCCAAGAGATCATACTGCAAATGGTTATTGTTAAACATTTTTGTTCTTTGAGAGAAAATGGGTTTCCCCAATATTACTATCGCTCAAACAATTATATATGTGCTGCCTTGTGATCATTATGTATCATTGTTGTCTAAAGAATTTCAAACGCTATGATGGAGACATTCTGAGAAGTTACTTGTCATAGTCAACGCTTTTGAATTGAGTGTAACTTTTAGCTAGTTTTACCCGTTGAAGCTTTTCTATCTTTCTGTTTCCATTACCTAGCACCTCTTAACGGATATATAGGAGTCCAGACACCAGTTTTCGTCTCATATTCTTCGTGCTACAATGCTCGGTGCCAGTTCATTAATTTTCGCTTAATTTACGAACATCGTTTCTGAAAAGTCTACTCTTTTGAAAAACCATCCTTTATCATTTATTAATACTCCATCACGATGAAGAGGGTCATTTCTTGACATTGATGATTCATCATAATTAATGAAACCTAGCACTCATTCTTCTGGGCCTTTTTTTTTTGGTAAATCTGGATTTATTAAACCAATTTAGTAAAAATACATCCATGTATATCAAAAAATAAAATATGCAAAAAAACTAAAGAAATTTTCGATACAACAGTTCAAAAAATAGTTCCAATATGATTAGCCATATATGTCATCATCCAATCAGCTACGTTATTAGTCATCCTATACACAAGTTTAACATTATAAGATAGAAGAAAAGTTATTTCGCAGCAATCACATAGTGATGGATGGAGATTAGTCTCAGTATTAAATTGATTGAAAAGTGAAAATGAAAATAGATCAGATAATATCCATCCAAATTCATTTTCGTATTCGAATCTATTTGGATATTAATAGAAATTTAAACAACCAACTATTATCCATATCCATATCCAAACTCATTAAAAAGAAATAGATATAGATAGAAAATTATATGATCAGTATCTGAATATCCAATTTCATTTATAATTCTATTTAATTTTATATGGTACTCATTAATTTTATGAAATAAATAACCATATTAACATGCTATTAACTTAATTTATCATTTACTTAGTAATATCTTTGATTCTATAGTAATAAAATTTAATCATTCAACTTATATCTGTATTTATATCTATATTTTGTGTTGGTACAAAAATCCATCGGCGTCGGAGAAGCTGGAGTCGGGGGTGCCGCGGTCGCCGCCGAGACCTGCAAAAGAAGTCTAAACCGGAGTTGGGGTTGCTCCGGCAAGACCCTCCGACGTTCAAGTCAGTTCTCTGCCTTAACAGAAATGGAGCGCTCGAATAAAAATTTTAGCAGAGTTTTGAGATAGAGTTTTGAGCTTAGAGAAGAACGTATCTGGGGGTCTATATTTATAGACCGAGAGCGTAACTGATTGACAGCGACGTCTGTAACCGCTTGATAGAGGGCCGTTCGGGGCCACGCGGAGTTTGTTACGGAGAGTAGTGGCGTCAGGGGCCGTTCAGAGCCACGTGTGATCTGTTATGGAGAGTAGAGTGATGTCCGTTGTCGCGACTTGCCAGAGAGTGGTGGAGCCGCGCGGAATCCGTTGTAGGAAGTGAAGCAGAGTCGTGGCCATCATCGTGGCACGTAGAATCCGTTGCAGGAAGTGGAGCAGAGTCGTGGCCATCATCGTGGCGTGCGGAATCCGTTGCAGGAAGTGGAATAGAGTTGTGGCCATCATCGTGGCCTGTCAGAAAGTTCGGGCTTGTTGACTGAAGCTCGGTCGGGGCGTCCGAAGGAGTAGGACAGCTCTCAGTCTGGGAGGAGCTCGGACGTTCCTGAGGTCGCTGGCGAACTCACTGTCGTTGGTGCCTTGGGTGCCAACGCTGCAAGCGGAGGTCACCTACTGTAGAAGTTCGGATGGAGACTTTCGTTGGTGAAGTTCGACTTTATGAGGATTATGTAGAAGCTCGGGTGGCGTTGGTGTGGTCCGTCCGCTGGAGGAGTCTGGAGGATCCTGTGGCAGTCCGGCTTGACACTGTTGGAGTCCGACTGACACTACTGGAGGTCGGTAGCTGAGGGGTACGGCTGGTATCGGAGGTAGTTGGCCATTGTGGAGATCCAGCTGCTGGAGCCCGTCTGTTGTAGAGGTTCGTCCGGGATCCGCTTGCTATGGAGGTTCAGGCGTAGTCCGGCTCTTGTAGAAGTTGGAGCCCGTCTGTTGTAGAGGTTCATCCGGGATCTGCTTGCTATGGAGGTTCAGGCGAAGTCCGGGTCTTGTAGGAGTCCGGATGGGGACCGGCTCTCGTAGAAGCTCGGCTGAAGCCCACCTGCAACAGAAGTCCGGAAGGAATTCGTTACAATAGAAGCTCAGATGGAGGCTTACAGTAGAGATCCGACGTGGACCGCGCGTAGTAGAAATTCTGAGTAGACCGTCGGTAGTAGAAATTCGAAGTAGGCTGCTTGCAGTAGGAGCTCAAGGCGGAGGTCCGGCTCCCGTAGGAGCTCGGAGTGGTTCATTTGCAGTAGAAGCCCGCCTGCAATGAAAGTTCGGGGCAGAAATCCGGCTCCCGTGGGAGTCCGGATGAAATCCTGCCTGCAATAAAAGTTCGGGTAGAAATTCGGCTCCCATGGGAGTCCGGGTGAAATTCGGAGTGCGGTTAGCCGCCGTAGGAACGTGGACGGAGTCCGGTTGGAGAAGTTCGATCGTTGTAGAAATTTGCCATTGGAGAAGTTCGATCGCTGTAGAAATCTGCCATTGGAGAAATTCGATCGCTATAGAAATCTGCCATTGGAGAAGTTCGGTCACTGTAGAAATCTGCCATTGGAGAAGTTCGATCACTGTAGAAATCTGGAGGAAGCTCGGATTAGCGTCGATCGTGGTTGGAAGAGATCTGAAGGGATTCGGAGACCAGTCAATCGCTGCGAAAGGTCAGCTGATAGTGGAGCTCGGAGAACATTTGGAGCAGTCCGGTGGATGACTGAAGGAGTTTGTCATTAGAGAAGTTCGGAAGATTTAGAAGGAGCTCGTCCGTCGGAGGAGTTCGGTCGACGTTGTGGAAACTCGGCTACCGGAGGAGTCCGAAAAAGATGCCGCACGAAGTCGGAAGGATCCCGGGAGAGTCGGCCTCTTATGAACTTCAGTTGGGGTATTTTATACCCAACACCAGTCCCCCTACTTTCGAGTTCGAATTTCGAATGAAAGAAGTACAAAGAAGTTTTCACAGCCGAAGTTGCTCCCCTGCCTTCTGTGCGCAACTGCCCTCAGATATTTTGGCATTTAACGTGCGCGTGCCGGAGTCTTTTCGAATGGAGGCGATCCACAGAGACTCTTTTGGAATTTCCGCCAGAGCGTGGCTCTATGTACGGCGCAATTATACCTTTGTCAGCTGTCAGCCGCCTGCCACGGTGAGTGAGACACGCGGCGAAAAGTAAGTCGGTCAGAGAAGATTCACGATCATCATTGCGCCGGATTTCGGGGTCCATTTAACCTGCCTTTCTCCTTCCAGGAGTTTCACCTTGCCCAGGAGTCCCGTTGGTGTCCATCTTTTTCCCGAGAGTTCTGACCCCCGCAGTGTCTCTGTCGACCCTAGGTGTTCTTTGAGTCGCCCTCATCTCTGCACCACTGCATCCTTCGGAGCAACTTAGGTTAGTACCAGAACTCCTCTTTTTGGTTCCCTCTCTTGTCATTTTGCCGTTCCTCCTTTTTTGCTTCTCTTCCGTCATATCCCCTTGATTGGTTCT
>KE504660.1:181648-194161 GCA_000441515.1 Elaeis oleifera
CCCGACCACTGCAGGCCATCCGCGGGAACAAACCCCCATCCTCTGCCCTCGGTAACCCTCCACCCACCCCGCTCCTGCCGACCTATGGTCCCCAGGCCCTCACGAAAGCCCCTCCCTCTCCGCCTCCCTAGCCCTCATGAAAACCCCCTCCTCCAGCCGTGGCGTGACCCACCCCTCACCCTCCCTTCCCCGCAGAGCCAAAACAAAAAAAAAAATTAGTTACCTTAAAAGTCGATGGCGACAGTGGCGGCAGCAGCATCGGCAGCAGCGGAGGGGGGCGCTCGCTGGTGAGGAAGCCCAGGAGGGTTTCGACGGCTGAGGGAAGGGAGAGAGCCGGGAGGGTTTCGTGGAACCAAGAAAGTGACTTGAAATTTTTATAGAATTTTTAGCGATGCAATTGTTAGTGACGAAAATTAACATCGCTACAAACAGTTATTAACGACGAAAATAAAATTTTCATCACTAATAATTTCGTCAATTTTTTTTCCTAAAAATTTTTCCCTTTAAAAAATTTAACCAAAAAAAATTCAAAAAATAATTATAATGAAAATGAAATATACGTCGCTAATAACTATTGTTATCGATGAAAATAAAATTTTCATTGCTAATAATTCTCATTAAAAAAATTTCTCTCTAAAAATTTTTCACTCTAAAAAAATTTTACAAAAAAATTTCAAAAAAAATTTATGATGATAATTCCAATTATTTGCGACTCTTATTTTTCATCTTAAATAATTTGCTATTTATTTTTAAAAAAATTAAATTTTCATAGATTATTTGTGATTGCAATTTTGCATTGCAAATAAAAAATATTTGCGACGTAAAATTCTTTTGCATCACAAATATTAAATTATTTATGACATAAAATTTTTCATTGTAAATTATTTATTTTTAAAAAAATTTAGATTTTATCGATTAATTATGATGAAATTTTTTTATAATAAATAATTTAGTATTTATAACATAAATAAAATTTCATCATAAATAATATATTATTTGTGATAAAAAATATTTTACATCGTAAAAATCCTATATTCTTATAGTATAATTTTTTCTATTTTCTCTAAATATAGTATAATTTAAATTTAAACTCATTTTCATCCTTCATTATCTAAATAATTATTGTTAGAGTATTATCACAAAAGATAGCCTCGATCCGGTAGCCTTAGCTATGTCGATCAATAAAATTTGATTTCGACAGTCACGAACGACCGTAGATGATCTGATAGATTGAGACTATCGATGGATCCAAAAATTTGTAACGATGATCTCGATGATATTTATAGCATATTATCAAAATTTTACTTCAATCAGACATCATTATCATGGTCAATTTAGTATGAGATGATTTGAACCGTTAAATAAAAAATGAGTGATCAAAAAGTCAAATGGCGTCCGATTATAAAGTAATTTTTTAGATAATAATCTTTGCTACTATTTTGATCGTTTATACAGTGGTAATCATAAAATTCAAACCACACATATATGAGCCATCCAAATCTCTATGTGCCTCTTGATACTCATTCATAAAGTCCTTAAGTAATTATACCTGTGCTTTTGTAAGATCTACTTAACATATATGGTTCATATATGCGTGGTTTATATTTTATGATCACCACCATACAGATGATTAAAGTAGTAGTAAAGATCATTTATCTAAAAAATTACCTTATAATTGGATGTCGTTTGATCTTTTGATTGCTCATTTTTTATTAACGGTTTAAATCATCTCATGCTAAATTGACCATGATAATGATATCTGATTGAAGTGAAATTTTGATATATGATACAAATATCATCGAGATCGATCATCATTATAAGTTTTTGAATCAATCGGTGGTCTCTATTTATCAGATCACTATGCGATCATTCATGATTTTCAAAATCAAATTTTATTGATCGATATAGCTAGGGCTATCGGATCGAGATGGTCTTTTATGATGATAATATAATGATAATTATTTAGATAATGAACGGTAAAGATGAATTTTAAATTTTAAAATTATATCATATTCAAAAAAATAAAAAAATTATATTCGATTGTAAAATATATTTATGATCGATTTTTCGATTAGAAAATATTAAAAAAATTTATGACCGTAAAATTAGTCGTAAAGTAATTGAATTATTTTTTTAATTTATAAAATATTTATATCATAAATAATTTGATATTTATTTTTTTTTATTTTGATTTTTATCGATTATTTGCAATGAAATTTTGCATTGCAAATAATTCGATATTTACGATGCAAAATTCATTTTGCATCATAAATACGAATTATTTGCGATGCAAATTTTTTTCATCATAATAATCTAATATTTATTTTTTTAATTTTTATTTTATCGATTATATGTAATAAAAAATTACATCGTAAATAATTAAATATTTACGATGTGAAATCCATTATGCATCGCAAATACTAATTATCTAAGATGAATAAGTTTATGTCATAAATAATCTGTTATTTATTTTTAAAAATTTTTATTTTCATCGATTAGTTGCGATGAAAATTTTACGTCACAAATAATTCAATATTTACGATGCAAAATATATTTTGCATCACAAATACTAATTAGTTGCAATGAATAAATTTTCATCGCAAATAATCTGCTATTTATTTTTAAATTTTAATTTTATCGATTGTTTGCGACGTAAATTTTGTGTTGTAAATAATCCAATATTTATGATTGAAAATTCATTTTACATCGCAAATACTACTTATTTGCGACGTAAAATTTTACCTCACAAATAATCTGATACTTATTTTTAAAAATTTAATTTTCGATGACTATTTACGATAGAAATTTTTCATCATAAATAACTAAATATTTGCGATAGAAAGTCAATTTTACATCACAAATAACGGATATTTAAGACGAAAAACTTTACGTCGCAAATAATCAATAATTTTTTTAATATTTATAATTTTGTTGATTATTTACGATACAAAATTACGTCGTAAATAATTTAATATTTACGATGTAAATTCTATTTTGTGTCGTAAATAAATATTATTTATGATAAAAATATTTTTTCATCATAAATAATTTATTATTTATAATGAAACTATTTTTACATCATAAATAATATTATTTATGATTAAAATATTTATATCATAAATAATTTTATCATACAAATTTATTTTTTTATAGTGATATCTTTATATAGCTAGATTTTTATCTGCATCGAGATGGAAAAGGAACGGAGACGGTCAATATCCTTGTCCAGGAACAGGGATCATAAATGCACTTCCCCTAGATATGGTTGCACTTATTCTCTCTCTCTCTCTCCTCACCCACACGCAGACAACACACGCAATCAATCAATATAAAAAAGGCAGCGGGTCGACCATCAAACAAAACTCCCATGACTAACACTCCCATGGACGGAACAACCTATTTTACCTTCGGAGTAAGACAAGAAAGGAAGAAATGACCTTTGGGTGACAAGATGCGATAGACTTCTAAGAATAGTCTACTGCCGACCACTGACAGTTGGGTCTGGAAGGATGCCTGTAGTCGAGGATAACGATAGGAGGGCTATTCTCTGAACCACGTCACATGATTTGATATGTTTCCTTCCCGTCCTCTCATTGTCTTGCGTTGTCGGATGTTTGCTAAGCATCTTTCTGTGTACCCCTCTCGCCCCCCTGTCGAGCTCCAGTTCGCCATGCTCCACACTCCCCTCCACCGTATAATATGACCTCTCGAGCGATCAACACGGGAATGAAAAGTGGAGCAAGTAATGAAGTGGCTGGATATGTCTGTATCAACAAAGAAACAAAAAATTGGTGCAAGAAATTAAGCGGCCTGGAAGCTTTTAGTCATGCTAAAGAGATCTCGGTTTCCACTTTTGAGAGAGAGAGAGAGAGAGTGTGTGTGTGTAGGTATGTATGTATGTATGTATGTATATATGAGCTTTTTCTAGCCAGAGTTGTGAGCTGGCGATTGCAGGAGATACTTTTAACTGATTTAAGATGAGCAGCCACGGTTTGCTTTTCGAGAGTGTTAGACTTGTCAAGCGTTGCCGCATCAACAAATGGATCCTAATCCACTTTTATTACATTCTCAGAAGATAATCTTTGGTCAACTGCTGCTTCATTCAGCAACACGATGCCTGAGTTTCAAAAACTCCTTTTCGCGGCGCGAGGCCATTCCGCATAAGAGTCGCGTGAGGCCGTTCCGCGTGAGCTCTGGTCGTGCGGTCGTTCCGCTCCATGCGCAAGCGGACGTTCCACGAGCGCTCCATGCGCTAGTGGCTGATTTAAGCCCATAAAAAGATCCTCTTCTTAGTTCTCTAATTATTCAACCCGAGAGTTCTCTTTTCATGCAGCCAAGAGTCTTTCCTTTTTCTTTCTAAAATTCTATAAAAACACACTCTCTCTCACTTTTTTTTGTTTAATTATTTGGGTTGAAGACGAATTTGATCGGCATCTGTTCAAGATCGTGCCACCGACGAATGTTGGAGTACATGACTTCTAGATTGTATCTTAGAAGAGGATGTGCGGTCCAAATCTTCGCAAAAGGAGCCGAAATCTCCTTTAAGACGGTGGTTTTACCACCTCTCCCACTAAATTCTATTTTTTTTTAATTTATCACATCAATATATTGTTTCACACATATTATGAGAAAAAAAAATTTTGGATCGGCATCTGAACATCAAATAGAACCCCTCTTCTTTTAAATTATTGTGAGCCTATTTAATATTTTTTTCCTAAGCACTCTCTTCAATGCAAGTTTTTTTTAACCGTTCATTTTTCTATCATTCAACTTTTCTGCAGTTATACTTTATAATATTCGATAACATTCTAAAGGAGATCTCGTAGATATTTTTTGTAATGCATGCATATATTCTATATTAAATATAATTATTGTACATAATTATGGTGTTCCCTGTATAATTTTCTTAATTATCCATAGCACCATTTCTATTGTGCAAGTTAATTAAAGTTCCCCAAAACTTGTATTGCTGCATGCTCAACCTTTAATAAAAGTTATTTAGTCAAGCTAGTTAATAAAGCAAAAAAAAACTAATAAATTTTCTTCAAATTTCAGCCTTCTCTTCTGAACCTTATTTGAACCAAATGGCTACCCTTAGAGATGAAACCATTAGCCTTAAACCCGACAAATTTGATGGAACCAACTTTAGAAGATGGCAAAGCCAAATAAAATTTTGGCTAACTACTTTGGGGCTCTAGTCGATTATTGACCAATCCTCTGCCTCCTTTAGTTCAACCATTTCTGCTACCCCTGAAGCAGACTATCTTTGTAAGGGTAGCTTTAAGTGCCCCTTCTGATTCACTCTATGATGTCTATCTATTTGCAAAGAGTACAAAGAAATTATGGGATAACTTAGAGTCTGAATATGACCTTGATGATGCTGGGGTTGAACGATTCAATATTGCATCATTTCTTAGATTTGTTATGATAGATGACAAACCTATAAATGACCAACTTCACCAATTCTAAGAATATCTTAGGAAGCTTCAAACTAATGGAACCATTCTCTCTAAAGAATTTAAGGTCTCAAGCCTTCTTGATAAGTTGCCTCCTTCTTGGGACGGCTTTGCCAAATATTAGCTCCATAAGTAAGGAGAGCTAACCCTAACTCAACTTCTAAATTCAATTCGGATAAAAGACAAACACAGATCCAAAATCCAGTAAACTAGAGTCTCAGATGCCCAAGCTAATCTGACCCATACCAAATCCAAATCAAAATCTAGATTTCAATCAAACCAACAATACCAGTCAAATCAACCTAACCGGCCTAACTCAAATAAGTTCAAGTCTGAGGATAAAAACTTCAAGGCCAACAACACCGGATCTAGCAAGCCTGCCCAAGGTCCAAGTAATAAGTTCTGCTTTGTGTGCAGAAGGACAAACCATCTTGCGAGGGACTATTTTCACCAGAAGAAAGAGCTCTTTCGCAAACCTTCTGATTCCTCGGGATCTCAAGCTCATATAGTTGAAGGTCCAGAAGATACCACCTTTAGGTCAGTAAGCTTTGACCCTGAAGTTAATATTTCTTCTTCTAACCTTGATTGGTGGTTGGATTCAGGAGCTAATATTCACATTGTTTTGACCGCTCATGGTTCACTATTATTCAAGACTCAAGCGAAGGAGGTGTAATTCTTGGGAACAATACAACCGCCAGGATCAAGAACAAAGATGAATTAACTTGAAGATGACTTCTGAAAAAGTTCTTATCCTGATGGATGTATTGTATGTTCCAAACCTTAGGAAGAACCTAGTTAGTGGGTCTTAACTGGTTCAGAGAGAATATAAAATTATCCTTAATTGTAATAAAGTTGTGATAACTAAGAATAATGCTTTCATAGGAAGAGGATATATAAGTGAAGGCTTGTTCAAATTGAACGTAATAAATTATTTATTAATAAAGCTGAGAATCAAGTTTATTTGTAAATAAATCTAATAAAAAATTATGGCATGATAGATTGGGTTATGTACATTTAAGAAAAATCAAATATATGATGGACTTAAAGCTTATTCCCAAATCAATCTTAGATACATCTAAGTATGATATGTGTGCTGATCTAAACAATCAAGAAAATCATTTAAATCAGTTGAAAAAAAATTTCAATCTTGAAGTTGATACATAATGATGTATGTGACTCTTTGAAAACTACAATCCATGATGGCAATAGTTACATAGTAACCTTTATAGATGATTTTTTTAGATATTATTATTGTTACCTAATTAAATCTAAGGACGAAACCTTCAATAAATTTAAAATTTATAAGAATGAAGTAGAAAATCAATAAGAAAAGAAAATTAAGATTCTTAGATCTGATAGAGGAGGAGAGTATGCTTCAAATTATTTTTTTCTATTTTGTCAAGAACATGAAATAATTCATAAAGTAACTATTCCTTACTCTCCACAATCCAACAGTGTGGCAGAGCATAAAAATCATACCCTCTTGGATATGGTAAATGCTATGTTGATTAGTTCAGACCTATCTGAGAACTTATGGGAGAAAGCTCTTCTGTCTTTTTGCTTCATCCTAAATAGGATCTCTGTTGAGGATAGTGGTAAGACCCTTATGAATTTTGGAAAGACATGACTCCTAACTTAAATTTCTCAAAGTGTGGGGTATCTAGCTAAGGTAAATATTTCTGAACCCAAAAAGAGAAAGTCAAGATCTAAAACTATAGATACTGTCTTTATAGGCTATGCACAAAACAGCAATACCTATAGGTTCTTAGTGATTAAATCTGATATTAGTGATGTAAGCTATAATTCAATCCTTGAAGCTAGAGATGATTCTTTCTTTGAGGATATTTTTTCTTTTAAAACTAGAATTTCTAGATCCCTAGTATGTGAACCATCTTCTTCTAGATTTATAAAACTAAATTTGAAACTGAAATTGAATCAAAAAGAAGTAAGAGAAACAGAATTGAAAAAAATTTGGAGAAGAATTCTTTACATACCTTGTAGAGGGTGATCCTTGTACATATGATGAAACTATATCATCATCAGATTCATCATATTGGAAGGAAGTCATAAATAGTGAAATTCAATCAATCCTAAAGAAGAAAACTTGAATTTTATCAGATTTACCTCCAAAAATAAAGCAATAGAAACTAAATGGATTTTCAAAAGAAATTAAAACCAGATAGAACAGTAGAAAGATATAAAGCTAGGTTAGCAGCAAAGGGATACAGCTAAACGAAAGACAGATTATTTTGATACTTATGCTCCTGTTGCTAGGATAACCACCTTAAGAACCTTAGTAGCATTAGCATCAATTCATAAATTAATGATTTATCAAATGAATATAAAAACTGTATTCTTAAATGGAGAATTAGAAGAAAAAATCTATATAAACCAACCTCAAAGTTTTATAGTCAAAGAATAAGGATATAAGGTATGTAAACTAATTAAATCACTTTATGGATTAAAACAAGCTCCTAGATAATGGCATATTAAATTTGATGAAATTATCCTAGGTGATAATTTTAGAATTAATGAACATGATAAATATGTGTATTATAAAGAATAACTCAGCTTTATCATTTTATGCCAGTATATAGATGATATTCTATTGTTTGGAACATCACTAAAAATAATACAAGAAACTAAAGATTATTTATCAATTAATTTTGATATGAAAGACTTAGGAGAAGCTGATATAATCTTAGGAATAAATTTAAAGAATAAATAATGAAATAGCAATAAACCTAATAAATTCAATAAAAAATATTTAAAAAGTTTGAATATTTTGATCTAAATCCTGTCTCTACTCCATTTGATCATAGTTCTCACTTAACTAAGAATTTAGGAGAATCTATAAGATAATTAGAGTATTAATTGTCAAAGGATAGGATCACTGTTATATGTAGCAAATAGAACCCGTCCTGATATAGCTTATATAGTAGGTAGGCTAAATCGGTATACTAGCAATCTTAGTGAAAAATATTGAAAAGTCCTTGAAAGAATCTTTAGATATCTGAAGAAAATTTTAGGTTACTCTCTTTTATTCTCCGATTATTCAGAAGTATTAGAAGGATATAGTAATGCTAACTGAGTGACAGATAATTTAGATATTAAGTCCACTATAAGATATTATCTCTTCATATTTGGAGGAGGTGCAGTATCTTGGAGATCATATAAACAAACAATAATAACAAGAAGCACGCTAGAATCTGAATTAATTGCTCTTGACACTACTTGCACTGAAGAACAGTGGCTAAAAGATTTAATTAATGATATTAAATTTTCATTCAAAATATCTGTAATACCAATAAATTATGATTGTAGAGCTCTAATAGATTTGTTAAATCAACAGATATCAAATAAAAGATGAACAATTATATCCTGATCAGATATAAAACTGTGAGAAATAAAATGAAAGATGTGATATCGCTTCAATTTATAAGATCAAAAAATAATCTGTCTGATCTTTTGATCAAAAATCTTTCAAAAGCTTCGGTATTTGAGACATCGAGAGGGATGGGGCTTAAGCTCATATATTAGTCACCAGAATGGACCCCTACTTTTACGATTGGAGATCCCAGGATCAAGGTTCAAGGGGTAACGATCTTTGAGGTGACATCTGGGAGCACCGATTCTTGGAGTTTGTCTCCAACATCCCTATGGTGTAGTGCTCTATGTGTAATGGTTAGGTTGAGCATAGCTCTCAATAGATCTAAGGCTGAAAGTTCAGCGACGTACGATTCCATTACACATACCTTTAGAGGATCTATCTTAGTTAGAGTAGTTGTGAGGCCGCGACTATGGGATTAGGGCGAATTCTTAATAACTCTCTTGAAAATCAAGGCAAGCGCATGGCCTAAATAGCACTACCCTGCATTTAGATCAGTTTGTCTTCATACTGTGTTTATTTTATACTAAATGCAAGTTCAAATCCAGAAGGTACTTGTACTAAGCACAGTAAAAGCTCAAGAAAAATTTAAAATATTTGCTGAATTTAAATACTTTTTCATGAGTTTTTGAAACTTGTAGAGGATTGTTGATTTTTGAGAGTTTCAAAAACTCCTTTTCACAGTGCGAGGCCATTTCGCATGAGAGTCGCACGCAGCCGTTCCGCATGAGATCTGCTCAAGGCCATTCCATGGTTGTTTTGTGTGAGCTCTGATCGCGCATCGTTCGCTCCGCGAGCACTCCGTGCGCAGGCAAATGTTCCGCGAGCACTCCGTGTGCTGGCGGCCAATGTAAGCCCATAAAAGACCTCTTCTTAGTTCTCTAATTATTCAACCTGAGAGTTTCTCTTTTCATGCAGTCGAGAGTTCTTCCTTCCTCTTTCTAAAATTCTGTAAAAACACACTCTCTCTCATTTTTTTGTTTAATTATTTGGGCTGAGGACAAGTTTGATCGATGTCTGTTCGAGATCGTGCCACCAACAGACGTTGGAGTACTTGACTTCCAGATTGTACCTTAGAGGAGGGTGTGCAGTCTAAATCTTCGCACGAGAAAGGATCGAAATCTCCTTTAGGGTGATGGTTTTACCACCTCCCTAGTCAGGTTCTATTTTTTATTTATCACATCAATAAATTATTTCACACACGTCACGAGAAAAAAAAAGAAATTTTAGATCGACATCTGAACATCAAATAGAACCCCTCTTCTTTTAAATTATTGTAAGAAGCTTATTTAATATTTTTTTTCTAAGAACTCTCTTCAATACAAATTTTTTTAAATTGTTCATTTTCCTATCATTCAATTTTTCTATAGTTATACTTTATAATATCCGATAACAAAATTGTGACCGCATAGGGTGTTACTCATGAAAATAATTCCCATTTCTCTAGTGGTATTTATTATTCTTTTCAATCCATCCGATGTTTTAGAAGGAAGAGGGCACGCTAATGTTTATTTAGCATTAATTGGTCATTATCAATTTAAAGATGCTGAAAGTGTGTCTCCTATTACAACCAATTAATGTTGTAATGTATCCCTGTAAAAATATTTGCAGCAATAAAATCGGGTGGAACTACTTCCTCCCTGTTGCGGACAAGAGCTCGGTCTGTCACGTGAGATATTATCCATTTTGTCCCATGGGCCTCACGATTTTGTCTTTTAAAAGACGTCTCATGTGGAAAAAAATTTTCTCCTCATAAACGTGAGTCTCTCTTGACTCACAACCGATATGGGACTATTAGTGCCCTCCACATTATTTGAACCATATCTGGACCGATCATTGATCGGACGGTTCGACGCATCTGCTCCTGATCATGCCACCTCATCATTATCCATATGAACAACTCCAACCCAATAATATTTGGATACGTGGCCAAGATCTACTAATCAGAATCAAATCGTCTGGATGTTCTAAACGTCGAATTATCTTATCGAAATGACGGCCCAATAATGATTTCACAGCTATCGAAATAGCAAAATAGTCGGAGATCTCTCGTATTCCAAAAACTCATAAAGGCCAACAGCTGAATCGGGGCTCGGAGTAACACGAGACGACTCCCTTCGTCCAATATGACAGACTACGTGATAATATACACGTCGGGCCACCTTGGACTTGAGAGTGGAGGACAACTGTTGGGACCATTCAACCGACCTCCGACTCCGACTCTACATCAACCTTATGAACACATTACTCTGACTAACAATCAGTTTACCGACCGACGGTCGGCTATTATCAACCAACAATAGACAACTCGGTTAATCTCCGATCGAAGGCCATTGGCATATCAGAGTTACTGATCAATACTCATTCGGATCTCCAGGACTACTGACTTACCACTATTACCGACATATAGTCGGCCTATCTTCTCAACACACCTAACCATTATAAATGGTTATTGATTACGTGTCACAGTCATTAGTGGGCATAAACAATCCATTAACTCCATGATTATGGTCCGATAATTTAGTGCCATAAAAAGCGGGATCGCGTGCTCAACGGTTACATCAGAATCATTTATAAAATAAAGGTAAATAAACAGCACGGATAAGATAATTCTGAACTAACATCCTGTCATTTCGATTACTCATTATCTGCTATTCACCAACTCCCACTAACTTAAGCATCGAAGGGTCTCTGCCGGATATAATTTCGGTCTGAGAAGATTTTGTTTTGCAGGTGCTCTTCACCGATGATAGGCAACAGGGATTGACTGTAATATTCTCATTTTAATCAAAAAAAAAAGATAAAATTGAGAGATGACAATTAAAATTAAAGTGGATATGGACTGATAAATATTAATTGCAAGGTGCCAACAAGTGGTAGCTGAAAGCTCAATGATCAGAGTCCCTCAAAGAGATTCCTCATCCCCTTGCCCAAATACCTACCAGCTGGTATCGAATTCTCATCTCTTTGCTCAAATGACGAAGGATGACGCCGCCAAGCAAGCACTCGGTAGGATGGAAATGAGGGAATAATCAATGTACATGTGGGGAACTAATAAGTACTACCATATGGAAAATATTGCACTGCACCTCTCGCTAAAATCATGACACTTGCCCTCATGCTTGTACGAGTGTGACATGCGATTATTTATTTCAGGTTGAAGCCTTGCTCAACTTTTATTCCAACATGAATTCATTATGGCCTAGAGGTTGCAGCCACCGCTTGTGCGATAATTGGCCAACCTGTGCCCCAGGTTTCCAAGCCACACGCTGAGCACCATACAGCCGTGGAGATGTTCACACTTCACAGAACCTCGAGCATGGAGGATCTCCACATTTGAGTTATATATATAGTTTTGCACATTCTAGATCCTATGATTTGATCGGAGAGAAAAAATTTTAAATTTTTACATGTATATCCTTCCAAATATTCAAATTTGTATAAATATTCTTTCAAAATTGATATTCACATGTATACCCTCATAAATATCTTTTTTTTGCATATGTATCCATATCATCAATATCGTTAAAAATTAACGGTTTAAAATTAAAATAACTAAAATATCCTTATAGATAGATGTGCAAAAAAATATATATATGGATATATATGTAAATAGCAATTTTATGAGAGTATTCATGTAAATTTGAATATTTAGAAGGATATACGCAT
>KE504660.1:199976-212848 GCA_000441515.1 Elaeis oleifera
ACAAATAAACAGGTGTTGTTTCATATCTTGGCATCAGAAGTAGTCCAAATACATAGTATTTAAATACTTATAAGTGTGTGTGTGTGTGTGTGTGTGTGTGTGTGTGTGTGTGTGTTTTACAGAGGTTGATTATAACAGCAAGTTACAACTCAATCCTGTCCAGGAGCAGAAATGACATGCCAACCTGATAGAGCTGCTGCGGTGGTGGTTGACTTGGTAGTGGTGGTTGTCCTTGTGGGAAAGAAGATGGAGGATTGCTGCCTGACTGAACAATTCAAAAAGTTTATCTCATGAAAAATTCAGATATTAGTAAATTAAAAGCAAGAAATTGTAAAAGCCAACTTACATGAAACATGGGTTGGGACAAAAGCTGTTGATGCACACTTGATGGTTGAAAACCAAGAGCATGCGGCATCTGTGAATGAAGCTGATGAGAAAATGGCTGCATGGAAGGTGGCCTAGGTTGTTGTGGCAAAGGTGGCTGCAGTGGCTGATTAAATGCTCCAGCAGTCTGCAGAGGTTGTTGTGTCTGACCAGAAACAATAGGCATATGGGATGGAAGTATAGAGTAATGTGGAGGAGCAGGAGGGGTAGAGTAAGATTATGAATTTGGGATGACTGTGGAAGCGATAAAGAAGCTTGAGTGTTCAGAAAACTCTTAGTCTGCTGTGCTGAATGTGGGGATTCGATGGCATGTTCTGCGAATGGAAGTTCAATGGAGGAACTGAAGCAGATGGCAATGCAATGGAAGGTTGGGTAGGATGTTGCTGTTTAACAGATACAGAGTGTTGAGGTGAACTAGCTTGACCCTGCAGCCCAGCTTGTACAGGCAATGATTGAGTAGTTTGAACATTTGGCTGCTGCACCACCTGTGCTGATTGTGGTTGTGACAAAGCCTGCTGGATGGTAGGCATCTGAAGAACAGGGATTTATGTTTTCTTAATATGGGTTCTACTTCATTACAAAATGATATATTTGAAAGTTAAACAAATATGATTACCGCTTGAGGAGGCTGCACCATTCCCAGCATAATTTGTGCCTGTAGTGAATCATTAAGACAATTACATTCAATTTCACATCGTGAGTCTAGCTAGCAATAAGTATTATATGACAGTATATGGGATATGGAATGAAATAAAACTAATAAGTATTATTTGACAATTTCACATTGTATTATATGACAATACACGAAAAAATATTATTCAAACTGAAATCAACCAAAAAAATCACAATGCACCATAAGTCAAAGGGATTGATATTCACTATACTTCCTAAGATCAATAAACAATTAAAACAGAAAATTATACAACATTCTCATAATTTGACTACATCATACTTTGAAAGCAAACGCTTCAACCTAATATGATTGCTATGTACCGAACAAACTCTCAGAATAACAAAAGAAACCAAAAGACTTTGTCGGCATTCCTTTTCCTAGAAATGCCAATTAACTTCCTCATCCAATACAAGATGGTCATTAATCCTTTCTCCTTCTCTTGTGACCCTTTTCCTCTTCATCCAATCCTTTCTTAATTATTAGTTGCATCACTCCTTTTGTGAGAGGCAGAATCCAACACATATCAATTATGGCAAGGCATAATACAAACCAATTCTCCACGAATAAAGCTTATATAACGAGTCTGACTTGATATATTTTCTCATTTACAGGCCAGATCAAGCATGCATATGATCTCAAAAATGTGATCATCCCATTGAGCAATAACTGGAAGTATAATAAGCAAATCAAATCCAAGGGACTTTTGAAATCCATTGCATTTGCTTGGTTCAAACATTTCTATAGCATATCCTATAGAGTTATTTAAGTCACATCCATTTGTTTAATTCCCGGGTAATGGGGCCCGCTTTGTGGATTAGTGCACATGGAGATAGCAAACATGTTCCAGATGAAAGTGATTAATAAATTTTTCATCATTGACCAAAGTGAATATCTAGAGCAACCCATGCAACTCCAGTACTCGAAACTAATTTTAGCAATGCATAAAAACCCATGTCACCTTGGAGGGAAGTAGGAAAAGGAGAGGGCAGGGGGCAGGAATGCCAATTAATGGAACCATTTGAAGCCCATGACATCCCCTAACAACTATTCTGTTTGTTGTTTACTGTCGTAGAAAATAAGACCTTTGAAGAATGAAAATGCATTGGTACTGCAGATAACTTGAGGGAACTTAGGCATCTTCCAATCATCCATTGGAACCTACTCTCTTTCCTATTTCTGTTATTTTTTATGCAAGATCAGGTCAAAATAATAATTAGAAAAATTAACTTGATATGCCATGGTGTTTCCTCTTTTTTCTTTCTTAATTTTAGAGTCTTATTTCAACTCATTCATGAGAATGAAGTATCAGTGCTTTTAAAAGACAAAAAAATATTGAGATAATAGGCTTCCTAAAAAACCTTTAAGATAAAGCTGGTGAGTTCATGCTAGATGTGTAATAATTGCTATCTAGACATTCTACTCATAAGGGATCTAGTCTAGGAAACATAAGCATTGTCTTCAAAAGGTACCCACAGTATGTAAGTGGTAAAGAGATCGCATAGAGCATATGTGGTATGTGAAAGCATATGCTGTTGGTATTTCTAATAATTTTTTAAAAAAAAGACATAAGAATATCATAATTAAATTAATAATAATTACTTATACCTAACAACAATAGTTATGATATTTTTAACTAATTAATAATACTACTAATAATACCTGCATATGGGTATCTAGCCACCAACCGACTGAACCTACAATACTTGCATGAGTTTGCATAATAGTGGACTGCATTTGTGGCAGCATAAATACTAAGTCAAGCCATATATGCAGCCACAAAATGCAAGTTGGGTTTGCATATACAGCGGAAAATGCTAGGGGAGCACCCACATACTAAGCAAGATTGCATATGTACTTGCATAATGTTAAGTAGGTGACCTATTCAGCCAACATAGTAACTGCATATACGGAGCATGGTGCAGTTGGAAGCCATACCACATTTTAAAAGATGATGTAGGATGAAGGCATCTAGAGGGATTGAGGATCTTGTTTAGGAACAAGAAAGACCAGAAAATGCATACATTAAGGGCTTGATCTATGGATTTTTCTTCACTCTTTAGCTAGTTAAGAAGGATAGGATTAAATAAAATGAAAATAGATAAAGAAAAAAGTAAGAAAATAAAATAGCGATAGAGAGGAAGAGTGTCAGTGAAGATGTCGCATCATCATTGCTTGTTGCCAGACCACTTCCTTCACCCTTGTTCTTAGTACGGGCCATCACAAGAAGAACCCCTAGCTAAAGTAGTTTAGGCAGGTCTTCTTGCTCCTAAAGGGCTAGAAAGAATCTATGGAGATGGAGGTAACATAGACAATGACAGAGGAGAAGAAGAAAGCATGAAAGAGAATTGCATTAGGAAAGAATTTGGATAGAGTATCCCAACATTTTTGTCCCTATCCTTGCCCTATTCTTGAGGGCATGGATGGTTCTAAAGAAATTTCTAGAGAATATCAAAGGTTGGAAGTCAGGATAAAGGATGAGATGGAAGAATTTGACTGGTGGATCTTAGTTGCATGGATCAAGGCCTAAGGTTGAGATGGGTTTCTAGAGGCTTCTACTTAATGGAGGTTAGGATGAAAGGGACATGAAGCGGGTTGCTTAATTAACAGGGAGAATTTAGCTAGACTGTGTGATGGTAATCATTATGCAGGTGAAAGGATGACAAACTAAGAGCATATGAATGTAAAATAGAGATGGGTGCAACTGAGGGGTTTTTAGGTGGGTGCACTAAGCTGGACTGACTAATATATGAGGTGCCAGTTGGGTGACCAATGACATAAGCAGAATTATCTAGAATTTTAGGTTGTAAAATGGGAAATGAGTCGGTGATTTAAACAGAAATCTAGTGAACTTTTTTTTTTGTATGAAATGAGGGAAAGAGATGGAATTAATTGTAACAAAGGTATGTACGAAATTACGGCTTTAAGTTGAGGTTATGAGGCAGGGCATAGGTCAGGGATGATGAGTGAGGATCTTGGCATTTACTCGAAGCAAGATTTCATTTCTTTACAATAGCAAAGTGTCTTCAACTGGTTCAGCAAAGCCCTGTATCCTTATTATTGTTTCCTCCTGCTCTGTCCTTTCTACCAAAAAAATTGTAAAATGCTTTTAGTTCTAGTAAAATCTTTCTCCCAAATTCACCTGTGTTCCATCTATAGGCATCTCCTCACCCTATATAAAATATAAACCCTGATCACCATGATTTCTCACCCTTGAAACCTGAAAGTGTTTCCAACACTTCCTTTTTCTCCATTTTCACTCTCCAAATTTTCTATTAATACCTAGAAATGGTCCTTCCCTTCCATATGTAAGTCTAACAGATCAACTCTCTCTGTCACCTTGAACATACAGAATCTCAGCAACCTTGTCTAGTTCTCATTACAAAATATTGCTCATATCTCTAAATTAAATGGTTGCCACAATACCAGTTATTAAATCCTAAACATTTCTGTTCATACCACAAATAACCATAACCGCTAAACTTTTTGCATGTGTATATGCCCCAATTCTTCCAATTACGAACCACCTCCTACAATATTGCATGTTTTCCCAAAAGCTAACAACTTTCATCCATGTTACCTTAGTCATACGTACTTCTCTAACAACTGAGCACAAATTAAAGCAACTCCTAAAAATAAATCCTTTTCAGATCTCCATTGGACGTGCCTGAATCAGCTTAATCAAGTGCCCCATGCACTTCAGCATAAATATGTACATCTCCTACACCACCTAAGAAATCATTCCCCCACCCTAATCCCTTTTAGTTATACCAGAATTTCACTTCAACATTATATGCTATCCCCTGCATATCTATTATAGTTTGAGAATCTTTATTTCTTAGCAGTTCAAACCATGAAACCTTACCAGCCATTTTATCATATTACAACATGATTGCTTGGGACATGAAGCATGCGTCAGTCCCATAACACCAAAAGCATTTCTCTGGTCCATCTAATGGCATCTAATCCTATTAAATATGCATTCATCAATCTCTACAACTTTGTAAGACACGTGATGGCAGGTTTGTCAAGATTCTAGAACCCTATCTTCATTTCCATTTTGCAATCAATATGCTTTACCTTGTTTTACCATTTAATCTAAAAGACTTTCCTCCAATATTCCAAATTGGCATGCAACTATGTCCTTGTTCCATGAATAAGTATGTATGCAGCTAATTTGAAGTGATATGGACTCAGTGCTGTTGCAATCATACTATAACAAGAAATCCACATGTTTATCACTACTACAATCTGCAACTATGCATCCCTATAACAATTTCAATTATCATCTATGCACCCTTTCTCAATATACCTTCATGATAATCTATCATATGCTTAGTGAATAATGACCACATACAGGTTCGTTTCTTTTATTATTGCTTACATCAATAGCCATAAGCAAGAAAATCTCCGTAGTTAACTTTCTATACATAATTTAAAAAATCAATATATTTTCTCTATCATTGTCTCCTATAACTTCATAATGTGGCTTACAAACTCAACTTCATGACAATTGATCTAACTTTGTACATCATTTATATTCTTATGAGATGGTACCAAATACCTTTGAAAAAATATCTTATCTTTATAAAAAAAGCTATTCAAACACTTCATTTAATATTTCATTTTGCCTTGATGCCTTATGATTTGCACCATTCCCAAAGCCTTTATGTATTTTTATGGATTAAATGATGAAACATTTGAAAATCTCCTAACTCTGGTTCTTCTAAATTCTTCAGTCCTCAAACAATAATTTATAGAAAAACCTTAATTATTTATGTATATTAACTAAAATCATATTAAGCTCATTCTTAATGCATCTAACATGGTATAAAAAATGTCCCTCTTTGTTATCCGAGCAAATTTTGGAACTTCTTACTTAGTCCTGAGCCAACTTATCATACATGTCACTACAAGTTTCATAGTTTGCATTCCTTTTCTTTTTTGAATACCCTTGTTAAATTTCCTATAAATTTCCAACATGCTGAATGTTAGTAGGCTCTCTTCCCCCTGATCACCTATCACATCAAACTATTTAACCAGTTGACCACCAAGTTCCTTTTCACATCTCTCGACCCTTGGATCACCTCTCACACCTAACCACTCAACCACCATTTTTTTCCTCATATGTCTCATTTCCTCTCTAACAACTTATCAACTTGTCAAGTTTCAATTGTCTTTAATATTTTGTCCATAAATTCTTATTTCTTCTTAAAAACTTCACCACCTTATTCTTGGGCATTTAGCAGTCCCTCTCCCCTTCTTGTTCCTAATATATGCATCTCCAACTACTACACAATGTTGTGCAACCAGGCTTTCTCTTGGCATGATTTACTACATTTGTGTGCTTATTTTCTTCTTTTAGCAAAAGGGAAAAACAATCATTTGGCATTTGATCATCAACATTTAAAGTAAATAAATATTCATAACCCTTTTTATATTACATTATTTACATATATGCTACTGGTAGATCATAGGCAGCCCCAATCTTGATTATTAAATGTTCCATAGCATTTCTATCACCAAAACTACGTATACGATGCACTTCTTGCCTTAATCTTGTGAAGTTTGTTACATGGTTCATAGCAGTGAAATTTTATGTCAAGAGAACTAAACATAATGAATCACAAGAAGATCAAATCAAAACCCAATACATCCAATAGTTTTTGAATTTTGGCTTAGCTCAACTGAAATGCTATCTTTTTCTCTTCTAAAAACCACCATTCTCTCCTGGATTTTAAAGGGGTGAAGCAAGCATATTCTTAACCACCATACATAAATCACACATAACTTCATTCAAAGAAGGTTCTGCTGGCAATAGATAATGCACCATATATTCTACCTCATAATTTATATGCTACCTCCATGGACCATGAGGAGTTCCATTTGAAGGTATAAGATTGAGATGCTATATTCTTGAAGTGCTTTGGTTCGTGGCTTCACTAGTACTAAAGATTTTTCAGTCAAAGCAGGTTATATTCTCAAGGGTATATAGGCCTTGGAACTTCGACTGCACAGTATTTGGTGAATAGCATAAAGATACATCTTGTTGAACATCTTAGTTATAATACTTGTAGAATTGTATATCAAATCAGGCAATCCTTTCGAATCAACTGTTCGTTGGAGAGATATGTTTGAAAGGTCATAGCCATCCATGCATGCATGATGCAATGGTTATTTGATGAAGTAGGTCCGTAGGATGATTCTTGTGTGGCCCATTTGGTGAAGTTGGTCTATCAACCTCAACTCCACCTATTGATGACAATAACTGAACATGTGGATTATTGCAAGTTCAACATGATGAATTATAGTAATGCAGTGGCTTTATCTATCCTAACAGAATCCACTGTACCTTTAACACATTTTTTTCTCTTTTTGATGAAAAGTGAGGGAGGACCCATACTATATTTCATTAAGATGAAGAAAAGTACCAAAAAAAAAAAAAGAAGAAAAAAACATACAACTTTACCCTGCTTCCATCCAACACAAGGAATGAAAATTCAGAATTCAAAATCTAAACTCCTTCTATACAAATATTAAACATAACCCAGTTTTGAGGTTTTCTGTCCTGCAGGAGAAGACGTGGAGCACATCTCTATTTTGTCTGGATCATTCATATTACGGGCATCGTCATCTACCAATAATGATTCACAATGAGACGATCTAGTGTGGATCTACGAAAGCTATGATTTTTGGCCACACAAGATCCATTTAGACCCACACCAACAAAATTTACATCGCCAAATTAGAGATGAAAGATAAAGTTTGAGGAAACCCTTTCGTTCTCGATCGCTAATAACCCTACCATATTGACTACGTCGCGAGGATGAGGATATCGGACGGTAGGGGTTGATGCCACATGGATCCAATGGTGACGATTAGACTGGGCGAGGCAAGCAAGATAAGAGGTCCAGCGGCCAAAGATGGAGATATAACAGTGACCAGAAGGGAGGAAAACAAGGGAATGAGGCCAAGCAAGAGGGGATACCCTGTAGCAAAAAAAAAAACAGGGCGGTAAAGGCTTGCGATGGGGCTGGTCTCAGGGACGACCACCATCGACGGCGGCACAAAAGAAAGAAGGATCTACTTACCAAAAAAAGGAGAGGTGGATGGCTTCATCCGATCCGAAAATTGAAAGGAACGAGGGAAGAAATAGAGAGAAAGGGCGAGCTAGGGCTTCTGCCGGCATTAATTTCTCGGCGCTCGGACCCCATGGACTCCAGAATGGCGAGGTGCCGCTGGGCTGAACCGCCCAACCCATCCGAGTCAGTCCGGGACTTGTATACCATATCAAGGAGGCGTTTGGTACGGATGATTCATCCAAGATCTAATTAGGATGATATGGATGGATATGATGATCATATATGATATAATGATACCAAATAACCTCCATTCAAATTGCCATTTTATCCAATGATGGGAGGGTCGAGAATCCAAGATTACCTTTGGATGGTGATTTTAGCTGAAATTTAAGGATCAAAATATTTTTCAGTTCAATAAAAATATTAACAAGTTTCAAGAACATCTTAGTTATTCATAGTCAAATGAGAAGCTCATGTGGTCGCATATGGGAGACAACTTTCCCAAACTCCTTTAGAAGAAAAGAAACAAAATAAAAAGCTGAATCTTGCTTCATGTTGGAAATCAAATTTTGGAATTCTTTCTTAACTGTGCGCGGTAGGTTGTTCTCAACACTTCTCAAACATGCAATACCATTTGCACTATTCTTGTTTAAAGAAAATCGGTCTTTTGACTAGAAAAGGAACACCCAGATAAGAAACAGGGATCCTCAGACACCCTCAACTCCTTGGCCGAAGAATTACCCCCATAACAAGACGTGCCCGTACTTCTCAATCATGTCCTCTAATTCTGCCAAAACTACAAACTCCAATCAGCGAAATCGCATCGACTCCTCTATCCAAGAAATCAAAACAGAAGAGGAATGCCCGGAACCCCCATCAACCTGTATCTTCCTCAAAATTTAGCAAGAACAAACGGAACCCTAGCTTCCGAAGAGCCACAAGAGAGAGAAAGAGGGGGACTCAAGAACCTGGAAGAGAGCTCGCGTCAAGAGAGGGTTTTCGATGAGGATCCTCTTCGCCTGCTGCTGGTTCTGATCGATCAGAATCTGAACGCAGAAAGAACGCACAATGACGAGAAATCAATTCCTCCAACCTTTCCCCCTTCTTTCTTTAATTCGAATAGAAGATAGAAAGGAATACAGATAAGAAGAAAGGAAAAAAAAGGTGGAGGTTGGAGGTTACCTTCATCTGGCGCATGATTTCGTAGAGCTGGCTCTTGGACATGCCGGCCATCTGCGAGGCCAAGCCATCGCCGGATGGAGGCTGCTTCGCGGCCATCGTCTCCTCCCGGGCTCCGGTTCGATTCGGGTCGCGTTATAAAGTAGGACGCATGCGCTCCAGATCGACGAGTGGAAGGCTGGGTTCAGGTCTCGGCCCAACCCAAGAATAATTTGAACTAAACACCGCTTAAGGCATGCACGCCTGATCACTTCGTCAGCCCTTCGGTTCAACGCCGGCGCACCCGTAGCGTCTTCAAATTCCAGAGCCCCTTGACAAGATTAACCAAAGTTTCCCCCCGGGCAAGGCATATGGGATAGCTCAACTTTTACAGAGCACCTATTCTATGGCGCTGTCTTGGTGCAATTCAAAGATGATTGATCTTCTGTTATGATATGGAGAGTACTTCACATATGAATATATACAGTAGGAAGTCTAACATGTAATTGATGGAACCCCTAGCTTTTTTCTTTTTTTAAACACTTTTACCAATAGTTAACTTTTTTTTAAATCTCCTGAATCATGTCATTGCATAGGCTATTTTGTAAGTTAATCTTTCTTTCGCTTTCAAACCTAGTTTGCACACCTTAGAATGCTCATAATTTTTATGGATATTATTGCTAAGCTAACTTTCGCATTAAGAGTTCTTTTAGTAAAATAATTTTGGTATTAGAGTTACAACCGCAAAACCCTCCAGATTTTGTCCCCTAACCAAATTGTAAGGCGTGGATGTACTAAAGGATGTTGATCATTTAGGGCATATTTGGTTAAAAGAGATTAGATTTTGGAATAAGAATAGAAACAAGTGACTCCTATTCTAATATTTGGTTAATAAAAGCTATATTTCCATTTTGATTCCAGGAGGAATGAAAATTATCTCAATCTCCCAAAATTCAATCCCTACTCTTCTTTGGTATTCAAATTTCATTTCAATTTCAATTTTCATTTTGATTCTGATTTCGATTCAATTCGATCATGAACCAAATACGCCATTACAGTATTTTTTTTTTTTTTAGGTAGGGGTACATGCGGACGATCACACCATTTTGATGTGAGAGCAGCTCAGGAAGTCAGACTAAAAAAGTTCCACAAGATCGGTAGGATACTGTCATCCTATCACCAAGTCCAATCTCAAGAGTGCTCTACAACAAATGATACAACCTAATCTGTCATATTGTTCGCCTCTTGATAGACATGCCACACTACTAGAGATGAGCATGGTCCGGTTTGGACCGATTTTATACTCAAACCTAAGCTGAATCAATCCTAAACGGTTTAGTATTTCTAGAAACCAAATCGAACCAATAGAAGATTGAAACCAAACCAAACTAACATGATTTAAACGGTCTGATTTGGTTTGGTTTACCAATTTATATTTTTTTTTTGTGATTCATGAAGACTGTTTTCTTTTCACGTAAGAGTATCACCAAGAGAATTTATCAAATAAAATTATTTAAATTGACATAAGATATTGCCACTCAATAAAATAAAATTATTAAACAAACACCATCATTAATGATTAAAATAAAGATTTCCAATACATTATAAAAAAAATAAGATCTAGTAAGTAAGTCACTTAGGATTTAAAGCTAATCAACATAAAATCAAATTAATAAATAACATCATAAATCTAAATTATTTCTAATACATTAATACTCGAACATAAACAACATCCTAATTAAAATGATATCATTTTATTAAAGTCGATCCGATTCAGTTTGAGAATAATTTTATTTACTAACAACCTGAGCCAATCCAAACATATTTTTTATATGTCAAAAATCAACCAAACTAAATCTAACAAATTTTAAACCGGTTTGGATCGATTTCATCGGTTTGATTGGTTCAAGTTCGGTTTTTGCTCACCTCTATGCACTACCATTGCAATTGAGAGGCGAAGCACAATCCAGATGTCAGAGAGAAGAGGATCAGCTTCTAGCTGCCTCCTGCTACCACGGATCCATCCAATAACAGTGACAGAGTCACCCTCGATGAAGATTCTCTCTGTCTGCAGCTTCCATTTGACAAAAATGATGTCCGTCCAGATGGCATGAAACTCAGCTCTCGAAACTGAAGGCTCGAAGAGATGAAAACCTCCAGCTGCCAATAGCTTGGCATTCGAGCTCTAGATGATAAATCCCGCACCACCCCTTCCATCTCTGATATGCCATCAAAATTCACCTTGACAAATCCTGAAGAAGGAGGCTCTCAAGAGATAAAAATGACTCTCCGGATCGTTACAGGAGCAGCAAGGGAATCCCAATAAATGGAGCATCAAGGGACGAGCTAGTAACATCAAAATAATTATACTCCGCCACCAAGCAGATCACTCTTTCCAACATCCAGTGTGCAAGAACTACCTCACCATTGAAGACTAGGCTATTTTTGGAAAGCCAAAACTAATAGGCTAGCAGCTGACAGAATGACCTCCACTTGGGGGTAGGTTGGTGTACAGTATATTTGTTCATGATTGAAATTAGAATTGAAATGAATTGGAATAAAAATCGAAATGATCATATCTCTAGTATATTTAATTCATGATCGAAATTAGAATCGAAATGAAATTTGAATAATAAGAAAGAATAGGATTTGATTTTGGGGATTAAAATATTTTATTTCCTTATAATCAGATGGAAATGAAAATCGAATAAAAACACTCATTTCCATTTCCATATCAGCATCCAACTCTTCCCAACCAATCATATTTGGTTTATGACCAAATAAAATAAAATTAAATTAAATTTGAATATTATGATAAAGTTAGGGTTGGATTTTAGAAGATTAACGCATTCCGATTCCAAATAGGGATATTCTTTCTATCATTTTATTTCATTCCCAAGTCAAAATCTTCCACACCAAACATGCCGTAATAGAGTAGAAGGCTTGGATTAACTCGTATAAGGCCAAAACGTCGGGTGGTCAATCTCCTATTACGAGGAGGCCAAACCTCCCGGCGTATACTTGAGGCCGGTGGACGCATTTCGACAAAGCACAACTCTGCAGTCTGTACAGGGAAAGTTCTTCTCATTTCCAAATCAATCGAGTCAAATCGAAGGAGCTGTCTTTTAGCACTCGAGTGTGGAACGTTGTCATCTCTGTCCACAGTCCTACGCAATTCTTATTGTTACCCTTCTCCTCATTTCTCATTTCTCATTTTGGCCCTTCCTTCTCTATACTTCTTTCTTGTAGCAAAATCTTTTCCGTGATTCTTTATCCCGTAGCAAATACTGTTAGTGAGATAAAATCTATTGGTGACCTATAGGGATGCAATCAAATTGAGTCAAGCCGAATAGTTAGAAATTCAAATCCGACTCAACTCAAAATATTCGAACTTGAAACGCATCTTGAGATTGATTATACATTAATATCTTAAGCTTGGTGAAAAATAACAAAACTCGTGATCAATTCAATTTAATTTAAATATCAACCAAACGATATTCAAATTCAAAATCGAACATTAATTACTAATAATATATATAAATAATATATATATATATATATATATATATATATATATA
>KE504660.1:212868-236709 GCA_000441515.1 Elaeis oleifera
ATATATATATATATATTATAGATAAAAATAATATTATCAAAAATATATATAAATTTAATCATCAAAAAAAATACATAGATACATATAAATTTGAATAAGTTCGTAAGCTTTCGAGCCGAGTACTTTGTTATTCGAAATCAATAATAACCGAGTTGAATCAAATCTGGATTCGAGTCGCACTTGAATAGCTCGCAAGCAATTTGGCTCGTATACATTGACAACTCGAATGAAAAGTAAAATTTACTATGTCCTATAATTTATTAATTAATATACTTAGTTACATAAAAAATATGGAATCAAAATGTTGTTTAAAGTACGTCACACAATGAAGACTCGATTTGGATCACCTTTTTGCTTAACTTAAAAACAAATGGATGAAAGAATAGATAATAAATAAATAAAGAATCATCTATCTATCTCCACGAACAAAGAAAAATCTTTCCCATTTAGCCACTAACATTTATTCGGCAAGTTTTGGCATTAATATGCGTGGATGAAGTCCCATGATCATCATCATCTTCAAACTTTCAAACTCTCATATCCCGTCAGCTTGTGTACGAGTGACATGAAGTCGGAGGCGCCTACGTGGATGACCTTGGCTTCGTCGCTATGCATGATGACCGGGCGGTTGCGGCGAATCGTGGTGGCGGTGGAGGAAGAGGTTGATGGCTTGCGGACTCCAACCACGCATCGAACCAGGCATCGAAGGAAGAGGTTGATGTCTTGCGGACCCGGTCGCAGCGAATCGTGGTGGCGGGGCAGGAAGAGGTTGATGGCCTGCGGACCCAACCAGGCAGCGAACGAAGGGCACATCACATGATTATGGCCTTCATATCAAGAAAGAATGCAGGCGATCGAGTAAGAGGGGACTGATAGCTGGGAGACACAGGTGAATCGAAGGCTGGGAGCGACTTGTTTGTTGGTGTATATGTAGTAGGCATATCATGACCGTTGGAAACATGCAAAGTCAAATGGATCGGTGTTGTTTAGGTTTTAGAATTATCAGGGTTAAATAATACAAATAATCTCGATTATATTCTAATAATAATGTACTTCGCAGATCATCACCGTCTGATGGGATCGAGGAATCCATCATTTATATTTCATCAATCTCTTGATGGAATTGACGGTGCACTCCGACCGTTGAGTATGAAATAGATGGTCCGTTGGAGATAGCAGTTGCCAGCATAAGAGTAACCCTGTACGGTTACGCAGTGTACCAAATAAAAAAAGAAAAGCCGATCGGCTAAATTAATGATAAAAGAAAATTTGTTAAAGAAAACAAAGTGATGCGAGGCAGGTACGTGATGGCGCGGCTGGAGTGGAACACGGAACGGACGAATCTTGAGCCATCCACCGTAGCCACGTGGATTATCTACTTCCGTCTCGGTCGAATGAGAATTGCGCGCCAAAAAAACATAACTGTAATCCGAAAAAGAATTTCAATCAGAGAAGGCTGTTTGAATCATCGGAAAAAACGTATGAATAGAGGCAGATGTTGAATTATGTTACGTTAAATAATATTACGTACATGTTTGGGGCTGCATTTGTAATTGATTTCAGATTTAATAGCAAAATTTTGAGTATTTAGTTATAATGCAAAAGTAATCAAAAATAATTTTGGAAGATTCTCAAAATATGATCTACGTAAATTTATCCTCCTCTATATTTTAATCAAAAATTAATTTTAATTATATTTAAGATTTCTACTCACCTCCGCCCACAAGATGCCATATGGTAAAATATCATGAAAAGTTAATTTTTAAAAAAAATTACATATTTCTAACCACATTTTTCTTTCATTACATTAATCTAATCACATCTCTTCGTATCATCTACGTCCTTTCTCCATCTTATCAATCTCATATTCAACTTTCTCATCGTTCAAAACTCTTTCTTTCTTCAAATTAATAATTTTCTCTCGTCTGCGTTCCCTAATTATTAATCTCCTCTCGTCTCTCTCTTTTATCCAGCTTCTTATCTATCAAGAATTTTTTATATTAATGTTCTCTTATCTCCATCCATATTTCTTATCTATCAAGATTTTTTTTATATATATTAATCTTTCTCATCTTCATCCACGTCACATCTTTTTGGCTTATCTATCAAGATTTTTTTTTTATATTAATCTCCTCTTATCTTCGTCTACGTCATATCTTTTTAGTGACTTTTTTGTGTATCAGCACTCTTTAAAAAAAAATAAAAATTTATATCCCAATAATTTAGAATTATTTAGATATTTATTTTTTTTATCATTATCATTTAAAATAATTTTTAGATCTATTAACAAACATACAGCAATTTATTTTATAGCTCCATAACAAGTTTAGGACATTGATAGCCAACTCATCATCCTTATCCATAATATGTATGGTGTCATCACATTTAATATATTATTTCTAGTGATTAAACATTTCTAGATATTCACATATCCGGTATCTAGGATCATGACTACATAATATCAAAATTATCTCTAAAATATTCTATAAAAAATATATTTATTAATCCCATAAAATATATTATGATAAATATTAATATATTTCTATTAGTTATTAATATATTTATAAAAATATATTTATTTATCCTATAAATTATTAATCCTATAAAAATATATTTATAATATATTAAAATATGAAATACATCATAAATAAAATATATATAATATAAATATTAATATAATCCATTAACAACATATATATCAATTCTTTCTAGTAAACTGAAGGATATATCTTAGATTTTTGACCTCAAGAAAAAATATCTTATCATCTTTATCAATATCATCCTTCATCTTGGGATAATCACCTAAATCTCCCTCATATAAAAGTCATTATTTTTCTCAACTTTTTAGTTTCTATGATAATTTAATTTGACATTTACACTCCGGTGTTACTATATAAAATTCTCTAAAACAAGTATGGAACTTGGATTTTTATAGTTCTTTTTTAAAGTTAAAGAATATTCTTCTTGATTCCTTCTTTCACTCTTACAATCTTGAAAAATAGATCAGTCATTCCGCTAACCTTCTCGCCCACTTTAACTATCACATGCTATCCATCCTTCATTTCCAATCTAATTAGACACCTTTGTTAAAATTCCAAATGAATTCATTTTCCACATAGATTGTGCCCTTTTACATGTTTAACTCATTTAACTTATTTAGTAATCAGGTCAAAATGGGTTAAGCAGATTATATGTTTATTAAATAGATTAATAGGTCAACAGATTAATATGTTATAAAAGTTATATAGGTTAACAGGTTAAGCAAGTTAAGTAGATTCCTTATTTATTAAATAGCTTAAATAGCTTGGATCAAGTTACCTATTGATTGAATATGACAAGTTCAATTTTTGAAACTAGATCTATTTAATAAACAAATCAAAGGTAATTTTGAGATTTTTTAATCCAATTTGTATTTGATCTGAGTTGTATACAACCCAACCTGATCCAATTGTTATCCCTATAATGCACATTAGAGCTAAGAAAGTGCAAGTGATAGAATCCAACTCATTTAGAGGTCGAATCTATTTAGAGGAAATTTAGGTTCCAAGACCCACTTTGATTGGAAAATGATTTATAGAGAATGCATGTTATAGTTAAGGTGGCCAAGAAAGTTGGTAGGTAATGGATGCACGTAGTTTCCAAGTTAAAGAAGGAGATATTTTTGATATAAAAAATTGATCGGTGGAAAAAATTATCTGATTTTGAAAATATCATTTTTCTGTAATATAGATAATAAAATTATTTTAAAATAAAAAAAAATAAATCATAATACTAGCAAAGATTGAACAAACTATATGTGCCTTCAAATATTGTTAAAATATCAACTTCAACGGTCCCTCAACGCCAAGTCATCAAAGTATCCTCATTTTTTTAATTATTAATAATATTTTTTTGTGGTGGAATTCGAGAAGAAGAATTCAATTGGTTGAAATTAATGGCATAGCACTCTATTTTTTTATATTTTTATTTTTTCCTAAATTTCGAAGAGGATAAAGCTTTCTTTCTCATATCCATTTAATGGTTAAGAGATTTTTAATTTTTTTTTTGTCAGCCGGGTACTGGAGTCTCAGGCTCGCTGACGATATGGCTGACATGGTGGATGGCATCATGATGGTGCCATCTTGGTGTACCCAAACTTCAACTTTCTTGAAGAGTTGGATAAAATGTACTAAAAATAGAACCTCCAATTTACATAAAAGAAACAAATAAAGAAAAACTCGTCTAGAGAGATTAAAAAATTAGTATGCATTGCCGTACCATCGCTACGCTAAACAGTCCATTCTTCCGTTTCTATTCTCTCTCCGCCTTTTCAGCAGTTCACCTTGGGCAAGAGAGCGACCATTTGACATGTTCAAGTGGGGGAAAAAAAAATTTCTCAAATTCTCGTCTATTACTTCCTTTAGATTTTAATTTACCCTCTGCAAAGGTGTCCCGTAACTGCCCTACGGTCATAACAGCATGATGAGACCGAGCTATTCTCACAATTGAGCAGCTTATAGCATGCATCCCAAATAATAGGGATTTCTGGCTTCAACTTCAATTCATTTACAGCAGTACTTTAACTAGTAAGGCTCTCATAAAACAAAGTAACTCCACCAAGACTGGAGGGCTCCTGGTCTTCGAAGGCTCGCCCAAAAAATAAAATTAAAAAAAAAATCACAACCACCGACCACGTTTCTGTAAAGCAGAAGCGAATAGACAATACGATAGATGAAAATACGATCCTTTCGCTGTTTCGCTCCTCGTGAACCCAGCAACAATGAAATTTAGTTGCCACCTATACTTTAAGCAGCTGTACAAGTTGATTTTATTTTAGTAAACTCATACATGTCAGTTGTCATAAAAATGTCAGAATTACACGGGGTGTGATATCATGCATGGTGCAACGGCTTGCTGACAAAATAAGTGGAAATGCTCGATCTCAATATGATATCTTGCTCGGAGCCGATGATGTTCTACTAATTTCTCTTCCAAGTTCACTTATCTTATGTATCAGCAATTCTTTCTCCCTTTCAAGCTGAAGCATGTACTCTTCCTGCACGTCTTCAGTGCTTTCTACTTCACTTAAAGCCAGCGACAGGCCCTCAAGATCACCGTCGCCAACAAATTTTGCAACTTCTTTAGGATCTCTCTGATCTGTATTGTTTGCATATCAGAAAAGCCATCAAGTAAAAAGTAGGAAGAAATTTGAAATTATGCAGCAAAATATTTTTCTTAAGTTTCTTTAAATCCATTAATCCATATCTGAAAATAAAACAATGTGACTCGAATTACAAACCCATTGTCCAAACCTTTTCTCTTTTCTTTTCAGTAAATAATGAAGCCAAATAGATCCGTTAGCACAAAGCTCTGTAAAAACACTGGAAGCCTTTAAGGGTTATCAATATTCAAAATTTAATACTTTCTTGGTCAATAAAGTCTTATTTTAATAAGACAAGATCTCACTTAAGAAGGTAAGTCATGGCACAACAGCAAGGTTGCTCTATTCTAACCTAGAGATCAAGGTTCAAAAGACGGACTCTATACAGACCTCGGTGAGGCTCTATATATTTAACCTTCGTAAGACACTGCAATAACAAGAGCCTCATGCATACAGCTGCCATTCTTTTAAGGTCTTATTTTAATTGGGATAGTTATGCTTTAATTCATTTGACTTATGAAAGTTTCTTTGAAAAGTATTTTTTAATTGTAAATTTAACTTATCCAAAAATGAAATATGTAAGCCTTCCACAAATTTTTTGCTGAGACAAAACATTAATTACCATTTACATGCATTGGAAAAATATATAAAACACAAAAGAACTAAACATGGCTGCAATATGACACACCATTTTTTTGCCATTATAAAACCTGATTTTAAGTCATTAACAACATTTAAAATGAAATCCAGCACTTGTCAGTGAATCATATGCACTTTCTCATCTATCTTACATATGCACTTTATCATCTATCTTAAATACAAATGAATGCAAGCTCGAATTGTTATATGGTGCAGTCAAATAAAACTTAATTTGGCATATAAATTTAGTACAATACCATGGGTAAAAAAGTAGATAGCCTAAATCATTTTCATTTGATATAATTTCTTATATAAACCCAACACACTCAACTTTATGGAATTTACAGTGAGATGTCGAGCTGGATGCCAAGTGCAAGATGCTGGGTCAAGACAGGGAACAGCAGCAGTTCATAAACAGAGGACATGTAACAAAAGGCCATTTTGCACGCTTCCTTTCCCTATAGTATAAAATATAATTACAGAAAGTAAACAAAGGGAGTTCTTAAACAATCATAGCTCACCTGTGCAGAAATTGTATGTGCTTTGCTTAATGCAGAAACATTTGTATCCAAGCTGGATTGTTTTGGCAGTTCTGGAACCCTTCGCATTATCTGTACATGGATCTCTCCACTCTTAACTCCTTGTAGAGGTATCCATTTGTCAGCTGTTTGATTTGGAGGAAGCCTTTCATATTCAACAACACAATGTCCTATACTTGATGTGGGGAGTACAGCATTGTGATCCCTAACATGCAAAATCAAGGGGCTGCCAGTGTCAGGAAACTCTAAAGTCTGGTTCCATCGAGGATTCAATGTTTTGTGAACAACCTGCATGGCACGTAATTGGATTAGGGTAGAATTAATAGTGAGATCCACAAAAGCATGGTTTCATGCGCAGCTATAAAGTAGGAAAAAAGATTCATAAATATACACTAGGGAGTGATATCATATAATGAACCATATAAATCAAGAACCCACACTGCTCAAAGACATTATTATAATATGTGTAGACTGTCTATTGTTCACTTGTATGTCCTTATATACTATTCATGAGAGGCATGTGCCTATCATCATTGTACATATAAGGTATCCCCTAAAAATCATTGCAGCTTTTGCAACCTACCCACTTGTTGATCTTTTAATTGTCTCGAAGCCTCGAGGTTGCACTAGGCACCACCTTAACTTTCGCAGGTTTCGGTCCAGCAATAGTACATTTCCACTCCCACCACTAGATGTAATGATCTCATCAAAAGACTACCTTGACACCTTTTCCCCAATAGACATTGTTGTTCTTTGGATCAAGTAACTTTTGGTTTTATACTTTTGGCAGTTTCTAAGCTTTCAGCTCTAGTTCGCCCAAAAATTATTAAATATCCACAAAAATAAATTAGAAATGAAAAAGCAAATAAAACAAAGCAAACTAGTTGAGAAGCAAATTTGACAACAATTTAGAGTATATTATAAAGTATCGGACCTCCAGATGTACCATTTTAGTGATTTCGAATTACAAGAATCGAAACATTATTTTTTTAAATACAAAATGTTCAAAAATTCATGTCTAGAGAGTAATATATAATTTTCTTGTTTTATATCAATGTAATTTATGATAATCTAAATGTCCATGGGACTTGGCTCTAGAATAGCCAAATCCCACCACCGCTCAAAAAAAAAATATAATCCTCTAAAAATCTTTCGAAAATCTAACATCACATTGCTTCCAAATCTCCTCAAAACTCAAAATTAGTATAGAGATGCATTTCAGCACCTAAAGAAATAAGAAATGGAAAACAAGGCATTAGCATTAAAATCCTTATGCACAACAAAATAGGTTGAAATTATTTTGGCTGAATTTTCAAAAACAGCCCTACTTTTGAATTGCTTCAAGCCAATATCAGAACATTTCAATCTTACATTTGGAGTTTCATGCCAAACTTCAAACTAGCAACTAGATTTAGGAGCACTTGTCTGGATTGATGAGGGCATCTCATCCTCACAATTGGACGATGGAAGTGCTATATCATTAGAGGCTGGTCTAGATATCACCTTTTGTTTACTAGTATTGTATTCTATCTTGTTCTGTTTCCCAGCATATGTATTGCCTTGGGATTCTACAGGGTGTTGGACACCAGTCCCGATCATATTAATAGGTTCTGGCCACTGAATCATTAAATTTTCCTACAGAAAGCATATCATTTTATACCCTATTTTTGGGTTCGAGAAACTTCATTTCGTCTTAATTTTATCCTCGATCGTTCTTGTCACTGGTTCTTGTCACAGTCTTCTCAACCTACAACTGCTTAAAGAGTCTTTCCTTTTGTTCTGGATAACTTTGGGGTGGTTTTCTCCTAGCCGTGATGTTTCATATCACCTAAATACCCTAATTGCGATGTTGCATATGACCTAAATGTCCTACAAAACCCTACCTGGTGTTTCTCAAACAATTTAGATATTGTTCATAGAAAGTTGTTTATTGAAAATTGTAAACCTAATGCCATCCAAGAAGGATTCTTTTTTCTGTTTTGATCATGGTGGTGGGCAGGGGTGTCTGTGCGGTTGCCTAATCATGATTTAGCGCACAATCCTCCTTGTCACAAGTGATCTACCTCCTACACTCCTTTCAAGAGGTTTACTAACTTCGCTCCACCTTGTCTCATGCAATCTACTATCACCTCTGTCATTCCTTGAAGGGATTAACCAATTTGCACATTTTGGTCCATTCAGTCCATCCTTGTGCCTACTAGTTCCTACACCTAATTGTTGACAATGGATATTCAACTCACTTGTAAAGTCATATAGGGACATCCTGATGCTCTGAGCTAATGTCCACCTCCACAGCTACTTGGGAATTGGGGCATTATAAGTATCTGGCTCCATATCATCATGTTCTGATGACCAACATTTAATTGATGAACATTTTCTTGTGTTTAACAGCATCAAGTGAGCCACATGTTTGTCCTTGTGTTGCTGCCTTTCAGACAGACTAGGATATCTGGAGGCATTTATTTAGTTTTGTCATGTATTTAGCAAGCACTTGGCTGGCCTACATGAGTACCAGCTGCTCTAGAAATGTCGATCCACCGAGCAATTCTATTGTTTCAAACCCCGAGAGCCAAACTAGCCTAAGCTACAATCCATAAAACCAGCCTTTTCTTCTCTTGGTCAGGTCAAATTCTTTAGATCTGCAAACATCCAAAACCTTCAAGCTACTTGGCAAGCAATCCTACTCATCATCATTGCACCATTGCCCTCTATATTTTTCAAGATTCCCCTACAGTAAGGGATGGACATAAGCATAAGAATCAGATTGAAGGAAAGAATCCAAGTGTTTGACTCAGTGAGCGGAGAAAAGGACATACAGGGACACAGAAAATTAATTATATTATGTTTTTTAATATCATAAATAGAAAGCATTAAAATTTATCACTAGTTGAGGCTTGTCAATATACATATTTCTCATCCAGGCTGCTCAATTAGCTTAAGGATATTAGAAAAGGGGCCCTTTGCCGAGTTATTTTAAAACCTCCATCCCTAACCAATATCTAGAAAGAACAAGAGCTTGTACTTAAATTGTTATGGATCAAGTTCACTGTTGGAAGTGTCCAAGCTCTCCAATAATCTTCAAAACCACAATCCCACCTCAAAAAAAAAGGGTTGGGGAGGAGGGGGGTGTGGGAAGATTAGCATTCAAGTGTCTGATGCATATCTGATTTGGATACACGTCCAACATGGATTTGTGGATCAAAGCTTGAATGTCCAAGTAAGATTAAGATGTCCACTATCTCGGGAAAGAGAAAGAAAGAAGATATTCTCTTCAATTCAAAAATGAGAATATGAGATGATATTCCACATTGCCCACACAGATATGATGGTTTTCGCTTTCATCTCACTATCAAACAAGACTATCACTTTCATGTCACAGTTCCCTATAATTTAATGGTTGAGGAGTAAACATATTGAGGTATACAGCCACTTGGTCACTTATTTCCTTCTGATATCTCTTCTCTAGATAGCATACAAAGAGAAGCTCTTGGACTTCTTTGCAAAGAGTGATAAAAAATACTACTGCACAGTTTTAGTTCTTCTTTGCTCCCAATTTTTGATCCTTACGAGTTTGGAGGCAAGCAAAGAGGAGTTGTATTAGAGATATTATTGCATGTCATTCATACAGACCTATAAATCCTCTCAGTTATATTGACATGACTCACTGTTCATGTAGGATGCATGCCCATGTTAAGTGTGTGTATATATCAGCACGTTTGCCTCCTAGCAAAGAATTATCCTAAATTTGCACAACATTATGTACCTCCAATTTGACATGTAATAATCATGATCTATCAGAATATTTACAAACAAAATTTCAATTCAAGGATAGCTGACTCGAAACTGAGCCCCATGCCGGCTGGCTGGTGGTACCAGTCGGTACACCCCCATACCGGGCCTAAATTGATATGAAAATAGGGGATGAACTAGGGAGGAAAGAAAGAAAAAGAGAGAAAGAAAAGGAAGGAGGGAAAGAAAGGGAGGCCGGTGGAGACACCGACGATAACCACCAGAGGGCCATGGAAGCCTCTCGGATTCTGCGGTCCTCCGCGAGAGAAAATGAGGAGAAATAAAGAGAGGGGAAGAGAGGGAAAAGAGGAAGGGGAAGGCAGCGGAGAGGCTGCCAGAGGACCGCCGGATGGCCCAAAACACCTCCATAGCCGTCGTTGTTTGAACGGAGGCTTCATCCCTGTTTTATTAGATTTTTAAAAAAATCCGATACATAATGAAGCCGACAATAGATTTTAAAGATAGCCCTCCGACAGCCTCTCCGCTGCCTTCCCCTCCTCTCTCTCCTCCTTCCCCTCTCTTTCTATCTCTCTTTCTTCTCGCATCCCACAGAGGTCCGAAGGCTCGACAGCCCTTTGGCAGCCTCGACGGGCCACTATCAGCCTTTTTTTTTCTTTTCCTCCTGTCTTCTCTCTCGCTTCATCTCTTCTCCCTCACTCTGTCTTCAACGGCATTCCGAATCGGACACCCGAACCGCATGTCTTAGCTGCTAGCCCACTAGTATGGTTTGGCATGCCGGAACTGTCCAGTTCGGGATGGTTCGACGAACCATGTTTCAATTGGTTTAAATACTTCCAAATTATAGTTCAAACGGATTGTCCAAAATCTGATTATTTAAATCTGTCCACTCGATGCATAATCGGGAACTTCAGAACCCCTAATATTTGGTTTTAAGGCATAAGAGATACAATTTATTACTTAATCATGCCATACTTATTGGCTATATAATTCTTCAAATTATTGGAAAAAATTCAAAACAATAAGAAACATTTTACAGAAAGCTTTTTCTTTCCTACCACATATGGAATTCTATCTAGTTATGTATTAATTCCTAAAGCAGAGTAAATTGCTTCATTGAATTCTTGGAGAATTTTATGAATAGATGCTCATAGTATAATCCAATTTGGGGGAAGGAAGATTTCCTTCAATCCGCTCAAATTAAATTTTTTAAAAAAACTAGACGAAAAGAAAGATTTTGAAATAGGGCTTAAGTCCCATTTCTTTCCTTGATTGATTCTCCACACATATACATTGAGGTGCATAGCCCCTAGTTATAATAGTGAGGTCTTTCCTTTCACAATTCAAGTCAGATTCCTCTTCCTAATTTCTAGAAGGATGTCCACCTCTAAATAATTTGGCTCGGTTCCTCTTCCTAATTCAGATAGGACTAGGTCTCTAAAAAAACATAAATAATGTAAATAACTAAAAATACTTTACAAGAGGTAGATCTCAACTTGTACATCAAGTTTCGTCCTATCATTTCATATAATTTTTTACAGATTAGAAGATAATCTCCAATCAAAGTCTTTTCCAAAAAGAAAAATTTTGATTTAACCAACCCATTTTAAGGCCCAAACAATAGCATTTCTACTTGATTCAATCCCCTAAGGGTTAGCCTAAAGCTGTAGATCTCGAAAAGATATCCAATTTTCAAAAAAAGATCTCAATTAGGCATTGTATCACCAAGTTATGGCTTCTTGAAGTTTGGCATGCGATTCGGCTTCCTAATGTAACGGATATAACTTTTGAACCCTATCCAACCATACCCATAGTGACCAAATTAGTCCACATCTAGTGATGTAATGGATCTTGCTTTTGGACCCTATCCAACCATACCCATAGTGGCCAAATTAATCCACATCGAGTGGTGATCCTCCAAGATCATAGTATGCATGTTCAAAAATTATTTCCAAAATATGTATGTCATATAAAATCTAATTGAAAAGCTTAAGCCCAGGGTACACCATACTGTATCGAATCGAGCAGTATGGGGTGTACCGTGACAATCGATATGCAACATCCGGAGAGATAAGATACCAACACTCAGTATGCCAAACCAACCCCGCATCGGATGTACCGACACAGTAATGCAATGGCACAGGTATGAAGCCTAGCATCGAGATGACGTACCTTGCTTAAGCCAGTAGGTGGATGGGTCTATATGTATTTGAGACCAACTAAAGTCCCTTAGCTATCTAATGTGGGACTATTCCCACTCTCCAACACACCCTCTCACATGAAGAACCTGCAGGTTGAAACCCAAAGAAGGGTGACACATGGAAACACCATACGGAGGGAGATTGATATACAAGGAGAAACGGATAGCTAGCTTAGATACCATAATAAAATCCAACCCAAAAGCTTAAGCTAATAGGTTGATAGGCATCTGACATACGACTATTCACAATCTCCTACAATATAAACCATAACAGATATTACACATCAACGAAGATGTGCTTTCTATTCTTTCAGTTATTGTTGCATGTAGATTTGACAAGCAATGACATTTTACAAAAGATTAATTCTAGCCTAGCAAAGTTGATCCTGCATATATTGCTATTCTTTTGAAGCTAACATCCAAAAAAAGCCGAAATCCAGGTTCATCGTCTCAATACCTGACTCCATATTGGTATCATCCTATTACAATATTGACCCAACCCCGATGCAGTACAGTATCAACCAGTACAACAAAAGCTTGGTCTAAATCAACATCCATTAGGTAAATGCAACTCCAGCATTGAAAATATATCACAGACATAAGTAATTTAGTGTTATTATCAACTGACCTTTGTTCGTTTCTTCATGTTCCCATATTGCACCCTTACAAAGGATCGCTTGTTCCCCTCAGATCAGCTGCAACAAGGTCCTTAGCTTCAATAAGGACTAGCTCAATCCAGCCAAATCCATATCTGGTTGCTGAATTCTGCATATATTTAGAGGGTTCTATTATGGAGCTACCAAAACATTAAAAATCTGTATCTAATCTTCACAAAAATGCATTGCCAACGAAGATCAGCCATATACTATTTCCAGCACATGATTCTACAAAGGTAAAAGCATTTTATCTGAAATGTTCATTTTTTCAATTAATTTGCCAAAAATATATAATGAAGAACATGCAATTATATGCATACCTTCAATCCTTCATGATCATCATTCTTTACTGCTTCTATCTGGAGCCTCACCTCTCCTGAATTCACTTTTTCAAGGGGAATCCAGACATCCCTGTAGGAAGTATCTGGAATTCCTTCCAGATTTACTCTTGCACTTCCAATATTGTCATCACCAAACAAATCTGCACTATAACACTTCATCTTGAGATATTCACTGCCTCCTATTTCATCAAACTCAAATGTGTGGTCCCACTCTGGGTTTGAAGTATGAGGCATTGTTTTTGTTCTGTAGATAACCTAGAAAAGTAGGTTTTACATATGAATAGTATCGCAACCTCTTCTCAGAAATAGATAAATGAGAGTAAACAAAAGCAAGTGATTCAGTGTGAAAAAAGAATAACATCGCAACCAACCTTGCCATATTGAAGCTTTACATAAGGATCACATTTTCCAGTTTTATCTTTTGTAGTTAAATTTCTTCCTTCCTTCACTGTTACCTTCAGTTTCCTTCCTGTCCTTAACTGAAGGTTGGGTGAACCATGTAAAGATGGTTGAGATATACCGCTCACAGAGCTACTCGAGCTAATTGAACCATCCGAAAATTGCCATTCTTTTAGTACAAGCCTCACGGTCAGCTGTTAAACAAATGAAATTGTAACATGTTAAGAACTTATGCTGCTTAAGAATTAATGGGATGTATGGAAGAAAAGAAAAGCCAATAATGTGTAACTTTTTATAGCAGAAAATGTATCTTATGCACAAAAATGAATATATATTTCTTTAAAATTCGACTAGGTTAGACTTTGGTCAAAGTTCTGAAAGTATGTTCCTGTTCAAGTTCATGGATCCTGTCCAAGGTTCATTGTACCAATCCATACTTCCAAGCACCAAGTGTATCATGTCGAACCGGTAAGGTACCAGTCATGGGAAGGGGGGCTCAATACAGTACTGTACTGACACATGGTAGAGCTTCTGTCTCATCTTAAGCAGCATATGATGTGTCATTCAGGAGTGTACCGTACCAATCCATACACTAACAGTAATCTACCGGAACATACTTTGACTCTGCCTAGAGAGTAGATAGTGATTAAACAAAATGCAATATAGACAAGATACAAGATGATGAAGAAAATAAGAAACAAAAGTGATCCAGCCATTAAAGTTAATCATTTTCACTGGCAACGCTGCATAGAACAAGAGTAACTGGCATGCTGCATATCTATTTTTTGCCTATTTATTCATTATTCATTCATTCATTTGCCTATTTATATCTATTTAGTTGTCTTTATGCTAAGGCATATTGATACTTTTCCCGCAAAACATGTTAATGTAGACTACAGATAACTAGCCTATACACAAATATTAAATATAGGAGAAAGAGTAGGTAGAGTTTCCAATTTGTTTATTATTTTAAGTTGCTTTGTAAACAACATTTATCTTTATTATTATAACCTTGGTAGTTGGCACTGTGGCATCAGTAGTATTAGGATTCAAATTCCAGGCATACTGGCACACCCACAGGGCAGATCCATGAAATCAACCTCAATCAGCCCATACTAATGACATACTGCTCAATAGCAGGCTTATTGTTGTTGTCACATCCTTCTTTTGGTTTCTGCTTACAGCCATGCCAACCGGTACCTTGTGTTGGTGTGGCAGTACCATAATGACAAGTTATTGGTACAAGCCTGTATCTCAATTCTTAACACATTGAGTATTAGCATGCACCTGAGAATTTGATACACAATCATACATATAGACTAAAAGAAATGGGCAGCATATACAACATGTATGGCAGTGATGCAAAAACGTAGGAAATTACAACTCAATGCCAAGATATACCAAGAAGAAACCTGTACCTCCCCTAAATCAACTTCTTCAAAAGGAACAACCATCTCAACTTCTTTCCACAATGCTCAGCTTGTTTTGCTATAACACCAGATCTACGTCCTATAGCCCAAAATGTTGTAGAGTCATCTGCAACATATTTCATCTGTTCATAATCAAGGATTTTAGTTACTTATATCCAAATGAGATCCCAATTTAAACAAATGAATAATTCAATATGTAGCAAATGTGACATGCTGAAGCTTACTCAACAAGTGCAAAAGTATCTGCGATGTACACAGTACCTTTATCTCACAGCTGGTCAAGTAGTTTAACTGCACACTGCTTGGATCCCATTCATAAAGATGAAATTTGAGACTTCCAGTATCTCCATGTAATACCATATTAAATGCACTGCCCCACGTAGGGTTCAAACCTTGACCAACATCTGTTCTTCTCATCAAATCACCAAGTTCTACTTCAATCAATGTCTGCAAAACCTTGTTTCCAGAGTTCCCTGACAACTGACTACTTATTGTTGAGCTCTGTCTAGTTTCTGAGTTGATGCTTTTCATGCTTTGCCTACCCATATTACTAGCTGAAATCACGGTGACTGAAAGAACACCTCCAACAGCTTTCTTCCTTAGATCAACTGGTGGCAAGAAAACACTGACGGCGAGGCTCGACCATCCTTTTAACTATGGTTTCCGTACAAAGCTTTACCTGAAATGAGAATACAATATTTTAACTAGTAAACATAATTAAAGGAATATTTTAATTGAAGTATAATATATTTACAAAATGTCAGGAATATTTTAATTCAACTATAATATATTTGCAGACTGTTATTCAACAAACCATCGAAGAAAAAGCTATCTTAACAAATTCCTGGAGCACGTATAACAGAAGTACATAATCATTGAATGAACAACATACCAGCCAGGCTGAAACACCAGGTAATTCTGTAGCCGGAAGAGCTTGGCCTCCACCACTTCCAAATGCAACACCTAACCTAACCTCAGGAGTAGACTCAAATGAATAAAGCACTGCTTGCCCATCAAGTATTGGTCTTAAGAGGAGCTGCAACATTAGAAGTTTAGAAGACAAATTGAGTGCAAAATGATAATATCCAAATTTATCAGCAACTTAGCATTTAAAGCATCAAAGCTGGAGCAGTTCTACAGAAATTACTTCCATTATTAGATAAAGCAGTACTGGAAATGGTCACTCTGATTAAAAGCAAGTGACAAATAATATCTGCTTGAACAAACTGTAGAAAAGATAGTACAAGATATGGTAGCAAAAATAGATTTCCAAGATAAATTTCAAATAAGGAAGACAAGGAAACATGGAGACTCATTTTGCCATGTGGTGATAAGAATATCGAGCTAAGGACTGCAATCATAAGCAACAAGATTTGCAGCATCTATTCAACATCTACTTTCTGCTTCACCATCAACTTCGAATTAGACCATGTACTCCATCACTGCATTTCTTTTGTGAAAAAAAAAAAAACGGTGCATCTCCGTCACTTCTACATTGGTCTTTGTCAGTCTCGGTCTTTGCTTCGTAGACCTTCATAACCAGAAGCTGAGCACCAAGCAGTGCTCAAGGCCGTCATTGCAGATGACCAAACCCTTCCTGAAATTCATCCTTGGATGGCTGTACTCACTTCCTTATTAAATAAATAAATAAATAAAAGACCCACTTCCTGCACCCACACCAGAAATCTGCTCCTACATCCACTTCTGTGAGATATCAACACATCACAGTTGACATGTCATTATAATCTGTGTGCAATGTACACTTCACAATCCTTGATACATTGATATGATGAAGTCCAGAAGAATCCTGAAGAACTTTTGGAATCAAATAAGCAACAGTATGAAACTGTTGAAATATAATAATAGAAATGATCAAGAAGAATGAGTCCTGTTGTCTAGAGGAAATGGTAGAAATAACAAAAGCAGGACATAATGGGCCCAATGCAATCAGTGTGAGGGCCACAAGGACCTACAACTTAGTGACAGTCAATGAAGTTTGACCAGCACTAAAAAGGTTGCTTTACTAATGTAAGAGAGAGAGGACACTGGTTTCTCATGGAAAACAAGGCGCGATTTTTGAATTAGCAAAGCAGTAGGCCATGTACAAAATACAAGGAAATACCCCAATTCACAAAATCTGGATATGTGAGAGATCCTTGGAGCCCAACTACTGCTGTTTGCTATAACCCATAATGGGTTTCATGAGTTCTAAAAAAAACAATGGGATCTTTATGTGAGTTTGACCCATGGAAATCAAGTCTGGAATATCAGCAAAAATAGGCCCAAAAGGGTAACAGAAGCTATGAGACATGCAGTATATTTAACGGGTAAACAGGCTAAAAGTCTTGAATTTATGGCACAGAGAAATTCTATTATTGATGTCCAGCACCACTCACAGGTGAAGAAAACCAGAGATAAATGTACTTAACCTAGTGGTGATCTGCTGTCTACATGGTCTTGTTTAGTCCCTTCCAGAGAGACAGAATGGAGCCCCAGGGTTCAGGGATAAAAATGATGTTTCCAGTATCACAGTGATGTGGGTAAAATCCAAAGGGTTTGAGCAAGAAAGACAATGATAAGTTTGTGGTGATAAGTGCTATCCGGACACTTCTTAAGTTTTGGTTTTGGTCATATCCAGATGCTTGGACACTTGGACACTTTACAAACTCCTTGACACTTCAAATTGATAAAGCATGACATTATCACCATTAGTTATTAAGTTTTGTCATTTATAATTGGAAGTTTTCGAGTCTAACATAACATTTAGCAAAATTTTATCAATTATACCAAGTTAAAAGCAATTGATCTGATAAATTCTTCAAAAACATGAATAAATCTATACTGAACTCATCCACATAAATGGCTATGCCTTTGTGTTAGTCTTTAGAAGGTTCCAGTGTCTGACTCTTCTGACTTTTCTGGACACCCGGGACCTCTGTCACATGTCCCAGTAATATTCGTTGTGATTCAATACAATGAAGGAATGAGCCAAATTTGGTTGGATATCGTGCAAGAACCTAAAAGCTCTTCCTTTGGCTTTGAAGCTACAATAGAAGCTGAAATACCATCAAAATTGAACAAGAGTAAACTTCATCCTTTTGCCTGGCAATGTGCACACGTCTATATGTAGAGTTCCAATATGTCAGATCAACATACAGACTCATAAATGAAAGAGCAGATCAATTGACATCACATTGAACATACATATAATGCTATGAAAATACACAAAAAAGACTGCAATGTTAAGTACTTAACTACTTCATAAAAAAAATGAAATTCCTTCAGATGAGTGACACTAAATTTATCTGCATAAACATATTAGGCGTAACAATCAAATTGAATGATCCAACATTCACCAAGATATCATCTCAAGTACTCTTAGGGTTTGGCCTAAAGAGATTTTATAACTGAAAGTTGAGGATAAAATTGAAATCAGTACACTTAATTAGTGAAAACTGGGGGAAAAAAATCAATTTGAAGTTATGTATATCCTCTAAACAATGACTACAATTTTTAGACAGCACAATGTGAAAGTTATAAACAAAAATTATATAGGAAAATAATTTACGTACATCTCCCTTAATATGAATATGGTTAATGACAATGCGTCCAGTCCCCATCAATGGCTTTGCCAATTTTGCTAGCATCATTACACTCATTTCATTAGTATCCCAGTCGAAACCCAAACGCATGACTTGCTGTGAGCAAATAAAATTGGATCATCAGTTAGCCATCAAATAAGGAAAGTAAAATATTATTTCAAGAACCTCATAAACTGCAATAACAAAATGATGGCACATGTAGATGCAAAGTATAAAAATGATGCAAATATGACTTGACCACCAAAGATGAGAACTACCAAGCTCAACTTGTTTCCACAACTGCATCTCATATTCATAATTAAATTATTTTAGAATGTAACTCTCCATCAATACATTTTCTGAATTCAATGTCTCAAGTTCAACCAAGATTCCTTAAAGTTGTTGGTATTTTGATGTGTTAATTTTCTTATGGATGATCTACCAGTTCCATTAATGCAGATGTTTTTTTTAATTAGCAAAGTATGTAATAACATTATTCTCGAAGAGAAAGGACTGCCCATGTAAAAACTGCACAAGATAGAAGCAAAGCAGATGTAAGAGAATTGCAGTTGTTTTAATCCAGCCTATTCTCCTTACAGGTGGAGGAGAAGAACTCTAGAAGTTTAAAAATATTCAATAAAATGTACCTTCTCTCATGCCTTTTTTTCTCAATGTTTCATAGTATACTAACTTCAGATTCCATCTTCAAATTTGGATTAAACTCATAAGTATGGCATATCTCAAATATAGAAAATAAGCGAAGTTATTGACAAAAAGTATGGCAGTTCGAGAATAAATACCAAACCTGGTCACCTGAAGTAATCCAGTGTGTTCCCTGCCGTCCCAAGATGGGCGGACATGAACCGAGTGAAAATTCCTGCAGTTCTATCTTTTCCTAAAATAAAGAATAGTATTTTCCCTGTCAAGATCTTATAACTTGATAAAAATCACCAACAGAGTCTTAAAGAAAGCCACCCATATTGAAAGAACACTTACTATCAACTTCGGTTTCCGGTTTTTTAAGCGACTCTGCAAAAGGGGTAAGTTTGTTATGTTTTCGCCATATCAGAGCAATATGCTAAAATTATAAGAAAGCATCATTCCAGAATACTGGAGAATTCTTTCAAGCAATAAATGATCAAAAAATAAATAAAAACTGTGGCTCACGGGGTGGCTTGATTAGAATTCTTAGTTGGGCTGACCAAAATTCTTTCAAACTAATTGCATATTATGTTGTAAGCTTTTTTCTGTTTAAAATAAAGGTTATTATCCAAATCACTCTGTTCTGGATGACTGCCAAAAACCACAATAAAATCAAGGTCATTATCCTAATTGCCCTGTTCTTGGTAATTCATCAAAATCCATAATTTTCATTTTGGAAATAGACTGACCATCCTAGGATTTATAATGTTTTTTCCTGAACCAACAGATGGCTGATTTTCATCTTGCTGGCAGCTGCTTTTTGTTCATTTTCTTTATTTCAGTATGGTTTCAGTTATGGCTGGTATAGGACAGGGCAAGACCAAATTTCATTTGTTATATATGATTTTGGGTCAGACACAGATTGATTGGTTTAGAAATTATGTGTGATTGCCCGAAGGAGAGAAACACCAGTTCCAGGCCAAATTTCCTAGTACAAAAATTCAATCATTTCAGAGTATGTTAAACTAAAGAACTGATATACAATGAAAGAAATAAGGATAACATGCACATTGGCATGTGAGCTCCCACTGTCAATTTGTCTTCATTTGTCCTCCTTGATATACCACCTCTGATTTAAAATTATGGGATGGCAAACTGGCTATAAGTCCACTTTTACATGTAAACAGTGGAGTGCAGATTACTTCATTTGAATCAGGTGCAGGTTGGCAACATCATCAGCTCTTCATTGAAGTTTACTTATCCATTTTCCAGTAATAACAAGTTTTGGATTTAGCGTGCATTTGCAAAATAAAAATTAACAATTAATGAAGATGCTGAGTCTCACCTCTACAATTGAAGAAAACCTTTTTGAAAGTTTTGGTTCCATAAAATTGGGCCAGACCTCCATCAAAAGCTTGTTTAGCCATTCACAAGGCTCTAGTGGAGTTATGGGCTGTAGGATGATAAACAGAGATATAAATCACATACCCAAAAAGAAACTACAAAGAAAATAAAGAAAAAGACGCATACAGATGTGCTCAATACAAGCTGCTGCCATCTTCTATTTAAATCTTCTACAAGTAGCTGGCGTTGAAACCTCCCATACTGTAACGCCAAAGAAAAAAATGTCAGATCTGTGCCAGGTAACATTTAAAATATATCATGCTGGTTCACTCCATCAAGTCATTGTCACAAAAACACTCTATAAATTTTAATAATGAAACATTAATCTATTGAACTATCTCTAAATATAATATCTATATTTTATGAATCATGCATGTCAAAACTCTGCTGTTTTCATGAAAAAGAATTTCATAGGCTTCAAAATATTGATGCCAAGCAATAGCTTAAATGGTATGAGATGGTTTCAAGAGCAACATAATATAGGTGAACAACTATTCTTTTCAATAGTTGGGACCAACTAGTGGGATCTTTCAAAATGCTCCTCAACTACAAAGATATTATTATTCTAACTGGATATATGGATATTAGGTATCAACCCACCTTCTAGGTTCCATGTTGGATATATTCTAACCTCAGACATAGATCTTAGCCACCAACTGACCATCTTGGTTCTGTGTTGGACCCCTCTAGCCAAAGTGCCCCTGGACAAATTTTACATCAACTCACTGAGGGTTAACTTTGAGTTGAGATCTGCTCATTAAACATTTTAAGCTTCCTTACTATACCTTCAGTATATATGATCAATCCTATATATGAAAATAAGGCCTGTTAGTTTATGTTGAAGGTTAAGAAGTGCAAATTGCAATTTTATAATCAACTAGAACAACTCTTATAAAAGTTGCTAGTTACCACAGCTGGTTGTCATCAAATGGTTTCCGTACTGACTCATTCAACAGATTATTGTTTGTCCCATCATCAGCTAATAAATGATGATGGAAAAGAAATAATTAGTCTTCCATTTAGATTAAGTTTATTGTGTTTTCAGATTACTTAATTTTTAGAAAGTCGTCAGTGTATTATGATTGATGATTTATGCTCCAAATAAGGAGTCTTGTGTCATACATGTTTAGGAAGTATGCAGACTTCGATATAGAGTCTAGATTGATCAATGAGTACTAGACAGTTTTCACCAGCTCGCACACAATGAAAACCTTCTATTCCAGAAATCATCTTCTGTTTGTACTGACTGAGTTAATTAGATTTTGATCCTGCATTCAAGTGGTGGTTGATCCTATCAAAGATCAATCAGAAAACCAGCTATTGTCGTTGTCAAACAATCGTAAACCCGAAAATCCAGCTGAAAAGTATACAAGAACCCCAGTTTCCCACAAATACCAAGGTTTTCCAGACGTATGTGGTCAAAGCAGACTGACTCAGCATCACTGGTTTAACAGTGAAGGTTAGTAGCATCACAAACATCAAAACAATTCCAACAAATCTAAGTCCAGAAATCCCAACAAGACCATCACAAAGAACAATCATTTTCTGCAGTAATTAAGCACAGAAGCACCGGCAGAAGCAGAAAGCAGAATACAATCTAACCAACGAACACCAGCAAGTCAAACAGAAATCTTTCACCAACTGAAATAACCAAACTGTGCTTTCTATACGTTTCTTTCAAACCACGAGCAGACTACTGAAGAAAAGAAACAACTGAAACTAGAAACCAAACCCGCACAAGAATTCCAGCCCAAAAAGGACAAGCCATCAAAATAAACCTACAACTGCAGCAGAATTCAACAAAGAAGCACCACAATTCCCCCATAAGATAGTCCAAGATCCGAACTTCTTGACCAAACGAACCAAACAGCAAGAAAGAATCACCTGAATAGTCGCCCACACAGCAGCAGCCAGGGGCACCCAGTTGGAGAAAGGCACAAGCCAACGCTCAACAGCCCACGCAAACAGCCCCAGCGGGATCAAGAACGGCAGCAAAGGCTTGTCCTTCATCACATGATTCAAGAACTCCATTGCCTCCTTGGCATAGAACCTCTTCAGCCTCCTCCTCACCATCTCTCCCCTTCTCTTCTCTCTCCCTCTCTGTCTAGAGTTAGTCCATGGAAGGAAACCCAGACGAGGAAATCATTCCGAATTCCGCTTTCCTATGGCTTGGAATTGGGTTTGGTGAAAGAGATCTGGGGAGGAGAACGATGGAAATGGAGAAAGGGGCTTTGGGAGGAGATAGAAAGCCGAGGATATTGAAGAAGGGATTTGGGGACCGATGACTTCATTGTAATTCGTCAACGGCCCACCACCGCTCTCGGCACCACGGAAATCCAAGCTCCTCTTTTAATTACTATCCTATCGTTGCGGAGAAATAGAGAGTCTGTCCCTTCCCTTCTAGAACTCGGAAATGTAGAGACCGACTCTATGTGACGGTTGACTCGTAACGGTTGACCAAACTCCGGTGGGACGCTGATGGCGTGACTTTCGCCGTCTGTTGGTCACGACTCACGATGCGCTTCAAGAGATTGTACTTTTGGACACGTGACAGTTTTTGGTTGCTCATTTTGGTCTTCTGTGAATTGACATCGTAGCTGATCGTATCTAGACCGGGAATATTCTGGGTTCACTGTGTTTCGCTGGCCGGCGGCGAATAATCGGGACAGCTCTTGGACGACTGCTCAGGGGTATGTTCTTGACCGTTAGATTTTGATCAGACGGTTGAAGATGGTCCTTGTCACGGAATATTAGTACCTTGCATTCGACTTCCCGTTCACGATGCGGCCCTTCTCTTTGGGCAAATGCGTGGCACGTGTCATGCCGCTGTCCTGGTTTAATTACCGTATCCCAAGCTTTTGCACGACCGCCGGGCAGGGCGGACGGACAAAAGACCGCGAAGGAGGAGGAATGGGCGATGGAAAGGCTTGATGGATTTTTTATTTACTCTCTTATATAGCTGATAAAATAAAATAATAAAATAATTTTTATTAGTATAAAAAATAAATAGAAGGATGGATGTGGTTTATACGATATTTTACTAAACTATCTTTTGATAAAAAATATTATTACTATCAATTTATAATATTTATTTACACTAAAGAAATAAAATAAAATTATAAA
>KE504660.1:245997-275287 GCA_000441515.1 Elaeis oleifera
TATATATATATATATATATATATATATATATATATATATATATGGTAGGATGGGAACTGTGCTGTGTTAAGTATTCCAAACAGCAATGTCCAAATGACAATCTTGCTATTAAATGGTAACTGCAATGACAATTACTAATTATCAAGGATTACTGTCATGTTATTATTACGGTAGCAACTATTTCACTGCCGTGATCAATAAAGAGCATGTTACTTTGTTCCAAAGAAATCAGGCCACGCAAACTAACGTCATGCATGTCGTGTCTCTATCGCCACAATTCATGTCACGTGTTCCTTAAAGTACGACTCTTGCAAATCTGCTGTGGACTGGACTATTTAGACTTTTCAGTTTCCATCGTAGGAATTTGCCTCCGCATCTTAAGGTCCGTTTGGCTGGGTTACGAAATAATGATAACTTTTGATAATAATTATTTAAAAAATAATTATAGATAAAATAATTATTATTATATTTAATTGATGAAAAATTATTATAAAAAATGATACTGAAAAAAGATTAGTACGTTCAGTTGGCGGTAAATCTATATAGAAATATGATCAAATTTACAAATATAACCTTCAACATAAAATAATTTTTAATATTAGGATGGCATTGTCATTTTTAATTAATTTTATACAATGATTATAATCACATGACCCTTTATATTATATTATCTCCATTGTAATTTTTTTACGAAATTTTTATTGAATGAATTTGAAATATATTAAAATAATTTAATAATTACATATGCAGTATTATTAGAAATATTTTGTTAAGTATAGATTATCGTCACTTAAAATTTATCAAATACTAATTCTTCATAATATTTATTTTTCTTCTTTCTTTGAAAATAAGTATAAGGTCGACCAACTTTTTTTACCATCTCTTTCTTTTTTTTTCATATCAATATAAATTGACATAAAATTATTTTTAATATCAAATTATCTCCAACCTAATGGCCCTTAGAGAATAGTTGCCTCCCCCATGCCTCTTTGGTCTTTTGAAGTTGCGGCTCATGGCCCAAAGAGACAGTGCATGTGTTCTGCTTACCACTCTGCAAGCTCAACAAATTAATCACATATTCATATTCTAACTTCATCTAAATATAGTGTTGGAGGAATATGGCTTAAAAATTAGGATGCTGCTATTTTATTATCTAAAATTAATATTATAAAAATAATATATTAAATAATTAAAAAATTGAAAAGATCTTATTTGAATCAATACGTGTAACGTACACTATCCTAACAATGTGATTTGACCCCCTTCATATGGATTTATAGTGATCTCATATATTAGGTATGGCAATCTAACTCAGTTTGATCCTCTTTGACGGGCATAATCACTAGAAGGCTTTACTCAAAAGATTTCTTTAATTGTTTAAGAATGAAAAAAAAATAAAAGAAAAAAAGAAAAAAAGAGAGTGCATTATGGAAGCAGAGTCTACCTCAGATAAAGTCAAAGCAGAGAAAAAAAATATCACATGATTAGATATATTTCCAAAGAGTTAATTTATAGATCTATCCAGATGATTGAGGAGATGCTATGGTTCTAAAATATATAATATTTCAGGAACACCATATCTTCTCAATAACCATTTTTTTCTCGAAAAGTCATAATTTTTGGAAAAGGTGTTTAATAAAAGATATTTAAAGCATTTAAACCAACAAAAATTTTAGAAGCTAATGATGGTTTATTTTTAAAAAAATAAAATCCAATATATGGTGGATGATTGCTAGCTTCATCAACCTTTGACATTCAAGTGGAGGTATGGTTATATCAAAGTTATTATTACATGCATGCAATATTAGGACAAAAACATATTCCAACAATATTATAATTGGAGGTGCAAATAGATCGAATTGTTCGTAAGCTAATCGAGTCCAAGCTCAACTCGACTTAGCTATTATCGAACCTAAGTAGCTTGAATAGATTTTATAGTTGAGCTTGAGTGGTAAGATACTGGTTTGAGAGCTTGCAAATCTATTCCAGTTTATATATATTTTAATAATAATAATTTATTATAATATTATTAATATATTTGGTAGATTAAAGTTCGAACTCAAACTCCAACTCGAGCTTCAGTACGGCTCGGTTAATATTCGAGTCGAGTCTATCTTAAGTATTGTCTTTTTCATCAAGCTAAACTCCAATTCAGAATATTAAGATTCGATTGATCTCGAATCACATTTCAAGTTTGAGTAATTTGAATTGAGTCAAGCTCGAGCTTTAGTTATAATTGACTTAGCTCCACTCGATTGCACTTCTAAATACGATCATGAGTGATGATAAATTTAAATAAAATCAAAAAATATCAATCGTAAAACAACATTACCTTTGAATGATCAACAATAGCTCCAAAAAGCTTCATGCATAAATTGCTAGGAGTGAAAATGGATCGGCTAATATCTAATCCATTTTGTATCTTAATTTATTTGCAAAACAAGTATAAACATTAGCATTCAAGCAATGTTTGTATCTAAGTTTTTAACTTTATTTTTCATACACGATATTTCTTTTTTATTTGGAAATTATGATGGAATGATATGTCACTGCCTATGACTGAATCTGTGACCTCTCTCACAGTCTGTTTGTGAAAGATCCCAGCTAGTTGGAATATGTCTGAATCTACAAATTTTTGTTTCTTTTTTGATTTTGAGTCATCTATTTCTATTCTTACTTGTGGATGAGTTGTTAGAGTAGTTATATGAAATTAGGATCGAGAACAACAAAAATAACAGAGAACACATCCTCTGAACTTTATGAATAGAACTATATCAGTAAATATTTACGACGGTTCACAAAATCAGGAAGAAATAGGGGCAAAATTGAATATCTCATTTTACGACAATGACGCAAGTTTCGATTTATGTTCTGAGAAAACCCTGATAAATGCAACGAATAGTTTAGCTTAACTATTTACCATGCTTCTGAAATTCCTTAACAAGATATGCATAAATTGTGTTTAATCTCAAACAATTTGTTCCTTGCCGCCTGTTCTGGCACATAAATAGTAAAAAGCTGCATTGCAATCTTTAAATAGAAAAGTCGTTTTTCCTTTTGAGATTAAGAGAGGCTAGTACCAATCTTCTACCCTCTATCCACCCTACATATTGAAGGCTTATTTAGCTGAAATTGAACGCCTACTTCCTTGCCCAAGTGGCAAGAGGTGACACCATTTGAGCAAGCACTTGGTAGTCTTTATATTGTAAATTTAAGAGAATAATTAATAAAAAATATGGAGTTGTTTGCCATAGCATTAATTAAGTCCCTAGATATGTTAATGGTTGCAAAAAATTAAAGAAAATATTTCTTTTGTTAGGTCTTTCCGGAGTATGCTATAATGCGACAATATATAAGTAGGCCTTCAGCATTCAAGCTTGATCCATATGAGTTGATCTTATTTATAATGGCTAGCTATAACGTGGTAAATTCCTTAGTTAATAGCTAACAAAAAAATTAAACAAAAATATTTCTTTTGTTAGGTCTTTCCAGGGTATGCTATAATGTGACAATATATAAGTAGGCTTTCAACATTGAAGCTTGATCCATATGAGTTGATCTTATTTTATAATACCTAGCGATAACGTGGGCTAAATTCCTCCGGCCAGCTTCCGTTTGGAAAGGTGGGCTAAATTTCAGCCCTAATGAAACTTTGTTAAATTCCAGTCTGTCGGGATTTAAACTTCTTGGCTTCCGGCCCACAGCAAGGGCCTAATATGTTAACACAAGCTCCTTTAATTTTCACAAGGTGTGTTTTATGCTCTTCGGATGGGCGTGCGTCGGTCCGAGCCTGGTGGTTCGTCGTCATAAAAGCCTGCCAAGGCTTATTTTAGACCATCTTGTCCTTTCAAAATCTTAAGATAAATATTATTGTAATACTTTTTGTTTGGTAGAAGTATTGTAATATATTTATGTATGCAGAAAGCAGATATTTGGAGTTTTTATGATCTGAGACTTGTCCTAGTAGTCATTTCTAAGTTTTGGGATGTATACAATTATAAATGAGGAATCTTTCTACCATTTTCTCAAAAGAAAAAAAAAAAATCATTTGTAGTCTTTGCAAATTTGACAGTTTAGAAAGCTTAAAGCAATGATATGTACATATATGTATGGATGCATATACGTATGTACAATAAAAGATTCTTGAAGCATGTTGCTCAATCATGATTATCAATAAATCTTGATTATATGAATAAAATTATGTGCTGATCACTTTTATTGATGCTCTTCCAATGTTCGGTCGGCTTTGAGTGAATATTTTCATATAATTCTGAGTTTGAAAAAGAGCTAGAAGACTATGATCAAATCTCCTTGCCAAAATATTTATAGGTCTACTTAGAGCAATCAAGGTAGCACCAGACTCTTACCAAGTTATGCATGAATATTACTAGATCATTATGATGTATCTACAATATTGGAATATATTTTAACTCTATCTGCATGCATTTCCAATCACTTGGCCTCTTTATTTACTAGTACCCTAGTAATATCATGGTAAATGACTAACTTTCATGTAATTAACTAGAATTAGTTTTTTTTTTAAATATTGCAATGGAATTAAAAGTGATATGTTGAGAACTTTTGATGCCAAATACCTATATTGCAATAGTTAGCTCCCGCCGATCGGATTATAGCCCAAATGGAACGGGATTTTATTTCCATACGATGGACTTGAATTCGAAACGCGTGCGCGTTAATTAAATACAGGAGCAGATGCTCTATATCTTAATCAGTCATACGAGAACGCTATCTGGTCCATTTGGTGGTCTGATTGACATCGAAGTGATGTACTTACACAGGAAGAGGAATCTCCTCGATCTAGATGGAGAGAATTGGCTATTTTGAGTGTCCTTTGATGGGATTTTGTAATTCAGATGAGTCGGCTGCAGAACGAAAACCGTTCGAATCGAATATTTTCAATAAAAAGGATCCTTATGATCACCCTGGAGGAGATTGCAGAGAGTTGCTACGTGGGTCGCCATTCACAACCCCCCCCCCTCCTCTCTCTCTTTTTTAATAACAAAAAAATAAATAATTAGCTCTCAAAGACAGCATGTATGAATGACCAAAACATAAGGAGAATGCATACTCAAGTACCACCCAAAATTAATGCATACTCAATTACCATCATAAACTTAACCTCTTCTGTGCAAAAAGAAGAGAGAGAGAGAGAGAGAAATCACCATTACTTAGTTCGTTCAATAAGAATTAAAAATTCTACTTGCAGAGGGGTTAGGATGAAGCCTTTCGTTGCTATCGTTGATTACTCCAGGACTCTAATATCTCTTGTGACAGAGATAGACTCTGTAACTCGTACTTTGTTTTTTATTGTTCTTCATTGTTGTCAAAAGATGAGTTGATTTTTTAGCCCTAATATCTTCACGGCTCATACACCAATTGACCAGACATACACAGAAGCACGATTTATCTAAAATGTCAAAGGTCATGCCCAACCCCAATGTCTGTCAACCATATTTAGCCGAAACCAAAGATTGCAATAAATTTACTTTGTTTCGCAGCCGTGATCAAAAGAAGACCAGCTGCTGGCCTTTACGTTCACGGTCATGACCCACCAAATGATGTGGATCTTAATCTGAAAGGTTTCAACCAAGTCATTGCACATGCCATGAGTAGTTGATTTAGACAGGTCGTACTTACGAGGTACGCATTACATGGCAAGTGTTGGAGGGGCGGCACAACGTGTATGACTTTGGTTGGATTGCTTGATTTCTTGGAACATAACTGACGTGCATGCGTTAAAATAATCACCTAGTATGATAATAACAGCTTACGTGTTCCCAATGCCCAAGCAGGTGCCATTTGACAATGGTTGTCCGTTGAATCTAATGTTGTGTTGAACTGAATCTAAATCAGTATGTAATTCCAATAGGCTACCATCTTTTGCTAAAACAATATTATTAGATAATAAATTATCTCCACTTTTCATTGCCGCTGCATTATTTGTAAACGGGGATGCGGTCATGCATCGCATTGTATTTTGGACTAAGATTAAAGTGCGCTTCTTGTAAGACTTTGCTTGCTCAATGTATTACACATGCTGAAGAAATTATGTGTTAATTTGCTTATGTTTTAATTATGTTTTCTATGCACGCTAAGTTAGCCTCCTTTAGCAAGAAATCATAATTTTAAGCTTTCAGCAAATAAATTTTGTCAATATATTTTAAATATATCAAATTGATTATTAGAAAGAATGGGGTGTAGATTAGAAAAAAAGAATAGAAATACATAAACAAGCTAACTAGAGCATATTTCTTATGAGACTTATCTTACCCAATGTATGATGCAAGAAGAATCATGCTTTTACCTGTTTACACTTTTCACAATAACTAGCCCTCTCAATGAAGAAATTAAACATAATCCTATGCTTTAAACAAATATCATTTTATCCAATTTTATTTTTCCCAAATTGATTATCAGAGACAAAGAAAGAGGTGGGGTGTTATATATATATTTAAAATAAAGGGAAAAAATGAAAAACACATAAACAAGTAAATTGCGTGCAATCTCTCCCTAGCAAAAAATAAATAAATAAATAGCACTTGTCCAAAAAGGAGCAAATCAAAAAAAAAGTTAAAAGGGGAAACATGCTCGACATCAATCCTATGTTTCTTTGCCAACACATGATAAAACTGGACAAGTGCGCCTATAAACATTGTCTAATAAATAAATAAGCCTAGTAGCTTAAGTAAATGATATTAGAAGAAAATAGATGGGCAGTCTAGGTTCTTAAAAATTACATGAGAGAGACAGGTGAGGGTGTTCCATCCTTCTTTAAGCAGTTTCCACCTTCCAAAGTTGATCATTCAAAATTTGAATGCCTTGATCTCTCTGGTGCCTAACCTCGTGTTCAGAGGACCGACAGAATAATTCTGCCAAAAAAAATGGACCGACAGAACAAACACGGCAATTGAGAAGGCCACCAACTCAAGCATAAAACAAACACACCGCTTTTCTTCACCAAGCATTAGACCCCGAAATCTATCATATAATACGAGGTTTTATCCATGGGATGGCTATTTCTCATCAATTCTCCTGGTCCACGTCCAAAGCACTACAATTTTCTGGTCGTATTAAAACTTGTACCAAACCGCAGGACGGCCGTAGTAATCGTGCACACGTTACGGCGATACTTGAAGTCGCCCTTTCGTTGATGTCATAGCTTTGACTGTTTCTAATATTTCTTCTATAAATTCCAACGGAGAAAGCTAATTAAAAATCTTTTCTCGAGCTAGAAAGCTGGATTTGAAACCACCAGGGAATATTCTCGAGATCAATTCCGGATTCTCCATGTTATGCTCGAGGATTAAAACTTGATATCCTTTTGGGTCAAAAAAGAAAAAGGAGGGGAAAAAAACTTGATAACCATGCATGAGATTCACATAAACTACGTTCTTTACATGCGTTTGGGTCTTTATATTTTGAACCAAATCTGACCTAGAGTGGCTTCTAGTTTATAGTTAAAATAATATAAAACAATTTTCTTAATTTTTTGGTACATAAATCAATCTCTTAATAGTTTGGCAGGAATGCCTTAAATTCATGCAAATTTTAAGACTTCGACTTTTTTATTATTTTCTATAAGATCCAAATAGGTAAGTTCGATCCTGAGTGATTGGTTTGTTCAAACGAGAAACACACGAGGCCAAAACTACATGTGGCCCTCAGTCTTATGGACTTGGATCCACGAACATCCAGTTCCCTCTCGTCCTCCCGTCTCCAACTCGGTAACAAGAAGTCGTCATTCTGTGAATGAACCAGCATGAGACGCGTAGTGCTGCCTCTACTGCAGTTTAATGGAGAAAAGATGAAACCTGTCAGCCAGCCTGTGACAAACATGTCTCTCAGTCACACAATGATCGCACGTGCGAATATCCATGCCGGTCCCTCTCACGTGCACCATGCAACCAAACCTAGCTCCAGTCTGCCAAGAGTGCTATTTTGGTTCGGATCCGTATCATTCCCACCCGAATCCAGCCCTCCTCTCTCTCTCCTCCCCTCTAGCCAACTTGCAAAATATACGTGTGAACTCGCTTCCTTGGAAGGGGGCGCGAATCCACAACCCCCCACCATCCTCTCTCCCGCCTTCCTCTCCCGCGTCAACAAGTAACCTTCTCTCAACGCCCTACTGCCAACGGCCCCCCCTACAATCCCTGTAAGCTCCCCACCACATCACACCTCCCTTCTTTTTGTCAACGGTCAATTTGGCTGGCTGTGGCCCTCCTTCCTCCCCTTTATATATCTCTCCACCGACCCAAATAAAGCATTCCTTCCAGCTCAAAATAAACACCTCCTCCTCTACCCCCACTCTTTCCTCCATTATTATCATCCCTTAATCTCCATCCACCTTCTCTGTCTCTCTCTCTTCCTTGAATCCTTTCAATTCTATTTCATCATGAGCCCTTCGTCACGAGAGATCAACGGCCCCGCCCGGCTCCTCTCAAGATCCACAAGGACTCCCACCTCATCCACAAGCAATCCTCCTCCTCCTCCTCCTCCACCACCACCACCACCTCCTCCTCCTCCTCAAGCACCCAGCGCCACCACCCGTCATCATCTACACACACTCCCCAAGATCATCCACACGCAGGCCGCGACTTCATGGCCCTGGTCCAGAAGCTCACCGGCCTCTCCAAATCCACCGACGGCAACGACGACTCCACCGCCGCCGCCGCCAACAATCCCCTCCCCGCCATCCAACATACCCCGCAAGGACGCCGACACCATCCATGGGGCTACCGAAGACTCGTCGTCATCGTCCGAGAATTGCAGCATCGCCGGGGACGTCGTCCACCACGTCGGCTGCTCCTCACTGCCATCTGCCGCTGCCTTTTCGCCGCTCGGCTTTGACCCTCCACCACCGCCTAACCCGTTCCTGTCGGAGATCCCGCTCTTCACGCCCAACTCTTTCTGCTCGCCGAGGTCCTTCTATAGATACCCGGAGTCGGCGGTCTTCTCGCCTTCCGTTCCGAACATGGGCGGCTCCATCTCACCCTCCATCATGGAGGCCATGAAGGCATTCCCCGAGTACTGAGACCGGCAGGAACCATAGATTGGTCATAATTATTCTTGTTTCGTTGTTTGTTTGGGTGATTCTATGAGCTCCAGAAGCGCAGAGAGGGGGAGCAAATGTGAATAATATGATTCAATTCGTTCGTTGTTAGACTACTTCATATTGGAGACTGATTTGTTCGTTGTTTCGTTTCCTTTTATTCAATGAAATGAAGGCCTGCATCTAGTTTTCTTCTCTTTTTCTTGTGATACTAAGGATTTTGGATTGCTTTATTGGTTCGTTTATCATCAAAGGCCTAACCAAGTTTATGAAATCAGACTTGTTTACAATCAGTTAAGAAGTTTGCATGATAAGGCAAACCAGCAGTTCACTGGTGTAATGCAGTACACACCAAGGCACTAATTAATGCAGGACAAATGAAGATGAAAAACTGATTACTAAGGAAATAAAACATGGATAAGTATACGACATATAGATCAGATTAATACGCAACGTTCCCTCCCCTCCCCCCACCGCACCAAAGAAAAAAAAGAATTTGTAATTTAAGGATCTCAATGCCGAAGAGATCTTGGATACTCGTACATGGTCGAGGAATGCAACATACTTCTTGCTAGCTTTTTTTACTAAGGTTCTAAATCGTTACAAAACATAGGAGAAATAAAATCACATTGCTACCACGATGGTGGTTGTAAACCAAATTCTATCACCTAATCATTTCCATCCACTAATGGACTTGTTGTCGTCAGTGTTCTACAATAATATAGCAAATTGGAAATTGCAGGCTGCATTTGTTCAAGAATGTAAGCCATTTTACGGGACAACAGTGACGCGTTCAAACGAAAGGTCCATGCATAAGGGTGACTTCAGCTTTTGAAACTGTAGTTTTCAGTTGGTTCCTAAACCTAGAATGAAACCAAAATGATTTGTTATTTTCGGTTCAAATTATAATTGCACTCAAAATGGCTCTAGTGAAATACTCCATATTTTAACTTTGAGAAAGCAATTTAATAAAGAAGATCATTCAGAAAGTTTGCAGAATTTACTTATCACTGGATGAAATGTATTTTTGAACCAACCATTTATATCCATGTGGAAAATTAATGTCTTCAGATATTGGAATTATTTCTTCAAAATAGAAAGTAATGACAAAATTTGGTACCCGTTAACTTTTTGTTCGCTTTTTGAGAAGAGCGGAGGCCAATTTGAGATCCAATCAGGAATTATTATTCCCAGTAGAGTTAGAATTTAGCACGTGCTCTGTAGTCAAGTAAAATGAAAGAAAAAGTTGGATCTATATCAACGATTCAGATGAGAATGCGGTTGGACAGTATGGTTCAGATGAAAATATGGTTGTCCAAACGGTCCAAATATCTTTAGAATTTACGTATTTTTTTTATTTAATTTTTTAATGCAAACTCGTGAGCGCACACGACGCTCATCTGAACCATTGATGTGAATCTAAGGATTATTATTATGTCCTCTCACCTCTCACATTAAATCATCTCTCTCACTTAATATACTTTATATATATATATATATATATATATTTCAAAAAATCTGATACGTCAAATCTCGTAATTAATCCAAAGATGCAGAAACCACAACTTTCAAAGAAAATCATGTAGTAGTTGTGTCGGTGTTTGGAGTACAGACCGCACGTCCATAACATTGAACTGCTTTCCGGAATTTTGAATCAGTGAAATTTTTTCGGAACACGGATTCTTTCGAAGTGGATCACATGCTCGGTGGAGTTGAAACCTAAACACTTGCATTAAATAGTAAAAACTATTATTTCATATCAAAATCTACAAAAAGAAAATGACAAATAATGGATAAAGCTAGGAAAATTAAAATCCTGTCAAGTTGTTGTAATTTAGATTATGCAGTCCAGTTTTAAGAACTACACCCCAGTACGTTCTCATGTTATTGGAAGCTATTCCAGTATCATTTGCAACCTTGCGTTGAGGTTACCCTAGCCTGTGTAAATTTTATGCTGCATCACCAACTCAAGGCCCTTTTGGATTAACGCATATTCTAATATCAAAAAATAAAAAATAAAAACAAAATTCAATCAATAAACAGGTTAATCCAACTTTCAACATGCCATAAAATTATTCATATATAGTCGGTAAGCTTGCGGACCAGCTCATACGCGAATACTCATACCCTACCCTCAAATATCTAACGTTCCTTGGAAGTCGTAGCATATGAAGGGAGAACATCCGTAGAAACTGAAGTACCTGCCTGAGGACATGGGACGGGGCATGGAAGAAAATGGAAAGCAGTCCTGAAAGCTCCAATAGCGCCAGAATATTAGAAATAGAGGTTGGTGTATTTCATAAGGAGTGGTAGCCATCATAAGCTGAGACCATGAAACTTTTTTGAGCAGTCAATGGTAGCCATTAGTAACTGTTTTCACAGCACGAGCTCAAGAAAGAAGACGATAGTTAAACCTGCTTCTGGTAACTGCAATATCATATAAGCTGAATACAATTAGGTGTATCCAAAAATGTCTTTTTGTTATTTGTCTTCTTATTTCCATGGCTTGTACGTTGGGGTGTTGATGTAAGTAATCAGAAAAAAATATTATTATGGATACATGAAACAATTAATAATACATGATTATATACAAGCTCACTTCTTCTTTTTCTCTTCTTGATCCGGTTCAAGTACTACAGGAGCAGCTGGAATGCTGAACCACCACTCTCTCATTCTTCTTGTCCATCTCTCTGTACTTGTCCTTCGTGGAGGTGAGTTTCTTGTGAATGTCTCAAGAAATATCATTAAGATGATAAGTTTGCTAGGTAGAAAGGCTACAGCCAAGGCCATCAGAACAAGCACTAGTATAGCTCTGTCTGTTGCCTGCTTAACATATAAATAAACAGTTACATATAAGAATTTGAGATTCAAAAGTATGTATATATTGAAAAAAAAAAGGGCAATATCTGATAGAAAGCATCATTCAGTATGCAGCATACATTGATTCACATCTAGGAATTTCAGAGACTATTGTCTCACTCAGTTCTTATAATCCAACAAAAGCTTAAGAACTTATGTTTGCATGCGCATATACCCCTCTATGTGATGCTGCATTGAATTCATTATATAATTGGCAAACATATGCACTGTACGCTCCAAAAAAACAGCCTGGTACTAGATGAAAATAACCAGCTATCACATGGATGAACCTGTTAAAGCGCTGCGAAGTGGCTGTGGACAGAAACATTGTCTCAGATCCAGCTAACCAATAATGCGACCATGTGAAATTCAATAAACCTGGGGATTCGCTTGGTGATTCACTAATTTAGATAATGTGAATTTCAAGATCCCGGTATTAATGTGGTGTTACTTGCACGGTGATATCATTCATCACAAAGAATGAAAAGTAATAGAAAGATTTTTTTTTTTTGGGTATAAGAAAATGAACTTGAAGTGTGCCATCCTGAAAATTCAGCATATCTGTAACATGCACCAGCTGTCCATATCCAAAGATATGTTCTGTATATTCCTGTATATGTGTGCATGCCCATGCATTTACACACGTATATAATGACTGACAAGAACGACAACACCCCTCTCACCTTCGAGCTCAATACAAGTACTGAAACGTAAGAAGGAAAGAGTGCAACTACCAAGCAACGATTGGCTAAATGGAAAACTCAGGAAGGATTACAGAAGATAGGATCTCCTCAGGCTAATCACAGTCTGAATAACTTCCTACAAAAACCCCTGTACTAATGAGATAAATATTTCTGTGGTCTTAGCTCCAAATTTTAATTATTTGTCCAGGCATGCGCGCACACACGTGCGCGCACACACGCACAATGAAAAAATATCAGAGATGAGATTGTGTTGAAGGTAAAGAAGAATAACCTGAGAATGCATAGCGAGTAACAAGGCTCGTAATTTTAAGAGAATGATATTCCCATCCTGGACCAGCTCCTCAACTTGGGAAATAGCATTTTGAACAGCCAAGAGCTGCTCCATGGTATTCATTGCCGGAGGGGCCATCACCTTAACATGATTGATTGGCCGGCCTTGACTACAAAATCTAGTAAGCAGCATGAAGATGGCAATAAAGAGAAGCACCATAACCAGTGCATAACCTAGCCATCCCCTGCATCCATTCAAATTGACAGAATGAAAAAGCCATAACATGAATTAATAATGACGCATATGAAAAAGAAATATTCTAACTAGGCAAAATATTCTTTATGAACCAGTCAAATCAAAGTTCCATTCATGAAATTAAAGGACAAACTGCCCAATACTAAATGAAAGAAGAACTAGCAAGGAAGCATCTTCCCAAAAAGCACAGCATATGACTCTTCCAAAGATGTGAGGACTCAAGTACCAATGACATGGATATTGCAAGAGCTGCAACAGAAGTGTTTCTTTTCAAAGAATTCTAAATTAGCTAGTTCTTAATTTGAGGTTCAAAACATTGAGACTACACATTTGAGTCTTGCAAAATATCATCATTTATAATCACAACATAACGCCCACCACCATGCCACCAGACAAAAGCAGCATATGAAACTCCTCCAATATTATAATGTATTTTGGTACCATCATGGCTTCTATGCTTCCACTGAATTCTTGAAGTATTTGTCTCTCTTATATGTCAGCAGTGTCTACTTTTGTGTGTGTGAGAACTCTCTTTGGATTGGGTATGGGTGTGTGCACATGCATTCATGCATGTCTGCAGGTGCATGTGTGCATGTGACTTGGTACTTTTAAGATATACACAACAACGCTTCTTACAGTGGACCTTGCTTTTCACAATTATTCCTGAAACTTGTGCTCCAGCTTTCATGGCACCTGAGTAGGGCATTGATCTTGTAGGTCTCCATCATTAAATTTTTCCCACAAAATGCAATGTATTGTAATCAGTTGTCGATGCTGGATTCCTCTGATAGTTGCTGGCTGTGCCAGGCTAGTATCAGCATGCATCATATGTCATCATGACATCCATCCTTTCTTTCTTCAACATTAGTTTTAATTAGAAAGATAGTAAGTTTTTTTTTTGGGCATTTTGACAAGGGGTGGCACATTCGCTGGTACACCACCGGCATCAGCACTTGAATATTTGGCTTGCATTAGACTCCTACAATTGTTTACCAATTATTGTGCTAATGGAGCACAAAATCATTGTTTAGGGTCTTGAAAGCCAACTTTGGAAAACACATACAATATTCCCATCCATTCTTGCTTTTTAATGTAACTGGAATAGAGCCCCATATGTCCCCTTTATTAACAAGCCTCCCGGAACCCTACTCAGGGAACCATCATTAATTCCAACCACCTATAACCAGTTGGAAGTTGGAATGATAGTCAAAATTGCACCAAACCATAGTGCTTAATTTAGTTTCTAGACACAAATCTATCCTTGTCTACCAATTCACAATCAGCTTCTAAATACCAGTCCAATCAATTTTGCAATCCTTCAGGCAAACTTTTTCAATTCCTACCTTTTATATCAGTAATTCCATCTGCCATCCCAAAAGTTTCAAATAAGCAACACAGAAGCAAGTCTGACATTTGAGGTGGTCAACAGTTCATGATGCTTGTCAACCGGTGCTGAGCTTCCTTAACTGTGGTTTGGAATATTTTTGAGTAAAATGCTTTGCATATTTTGTTTGAAACAACTAAACAACCAAATTGTTCAATCAACAGCAATCCTTTGTGCTACACTGATGGTTGCCTCCATCACTTGGTGGGATTTAGCCTCCAATTCTGTTGTCTTGGGTTTTTTTGACTGCTTTCTGTCTTATTTCAACTTTGTCTTGAGCAGTGAGTATCTTTCTTCTCATTTTCTTGACAGCAGATGAATATTGTGCATCATTATCTAAAGGTGCAAATGAGCCGAACCAAGTACCAGGCTGCTTGGGCTTGGCTCACATCTAAACAGGCTAATTGAGCAATGTAACTTGCTCAAGCTCCCCTTGGTTGAGCTTTAAGCCAAGCTTTAGTCAAGCCGAGCTGAACTTTCCCACTATATTCAAACAGCATAGGTGTTCTAGCTTGGCTCAGTTATGAGTCAAGCTATAAAATGTGTTTCAGCACTGCTCCTTTCCTAGCTGAGTCGAGCTCAAATGACCTCTTAGCAAGCTCAGCCCAAGCTGCTCATGAGCAGCTTGGTTCGTATGCACCCCTATCATTATCCCAATCCTGGCCAGTTCAAGCTCGCCTCTTGGCTTGTTCAGTGATTTCAAAATTCAGTTTTCATACACTAGCTCACTAAGTGTGTGATAGTTCTTTATTGAGTTTAAACACATTTTTCCTTCTTCATGCCAACAAATTTCAGCCACAATCAACTTTCGTATACAATTCCATCGTTAGTGAGCAACTCACAATTGGGTTTATAACCTTTGATAGACATCCCTAGGACCATAAGACGTACGGCATCGCATAAATAGCATAGAACCAATATTACCTCTTCCTATCTAAAAGTCTTCAAAGCCTTTTCATCCTCCATCTTCACACCAGATGGGCAACAAAAATCTGCTTAGACATTGCAAACTCTTGGAGTTCACTCACTTTTCTAGATTTCACATCTTTCACATTGTTACAAGGTTTATTATGGCTCCTTAGAAGGATAGCACTATAAGTAATCTGGTCAAAGGTGACCACAAAAGTCCTTTACACATGGTTCCTAATGGTGAGACCACCTTGATACCTAGCAAGCACCTAACAACCACCTATTGCTCATGCTAATGCCTTTGCACATATAACAATGACATAGCTTCATCGATATACACAATTAGATATGCTACATATACACACAGTTGTGGATGGACAGATGGACAGATGAATAGATCAATAGTCATGATCATGTAAGTCCATCAAAAGGTGAAATATAGGTTGCATTACATATCAATATAATGAATCTAGGTAATTTAACTCCAAGGGCCCACCTTGCCACCTCGACATTCTTCTAAGATGCTCAAGGGGGGAAGTGTCTATAACTGCCTAAGCATTTCAGCAATCAGGTTTGTACCATCAACATCTCTTTCTAATGGAGCTTGGAAGAACAAAGCTGAACTTGAATAATATACAATGGAGGGAACAATAATATTTACATGGAGCATTGCTTGAAATGGTGTCTTAAAATGGAGTAGGACAGGGAGAGAGAGCATGGTTACTAGAACAGTTCAACAAGATAATGTTAGTAATTCTTGCTAATTTGCTATTAAGTACTCAATTCTGTCAAATCCTAATACAACTTTGACCAACTTTGAGCTATTATGAGGTCAGTTAATCCAACATAAAATCTTTTTCAATTTGACAGCTCAATGTATGAGTAATAGGACCACATTATGAGTAATAGGACCACATTCTCAACGCTCATCACAATTACCGGCAAACTTTTGCACTCTCTACTTACCTACTAGTCCACCATAAATTCTAATTAGATTCCTCTTATATAATTGTTCATGGTATGTTATTTCAAACAATCAAGTAATCCTGTAAAGCCATCTTACTGGTCTTCTATAGCTGTCTTTAGTTTGGAGCTATTTCATCAATGTGCCTTTTACTAAGCCTGCTTTCATCTACCTTGGTCAGAAGCTTCAACTAATTCGAATATCTTTTGAAATAACTCCTGTCCATCTTAGCAAGACTGCTTCACACATTTGCTACCTCAGATATTATCTGATTGAGGAAACCAAATGTAGCACTATAGCATGCAGGCCGATGTATTCTGAATGTTCCAGGATTAAAAGAGATGCAGATGTTTCATAAATTTTTGATGTTCTGGATACTAGACACTATCTAATTAGAAGGAACCAGGGTTTCTCAAGCTAAAAAAATAAGAGCTTTTTGTAAAATCTTTGAGAGCTTGTGTTCTGGTTTTGCTCAATGTCAGCATTTTGCAGAGCATATCCCCAATAGTTCCATGACACTAATTTGGCAATTGAGCATTATCTCAAGGCAATTTTTCCATAATTAACCTAAGCATCCCTAGCTCCAAACAAATCCGGCAATTTGGGCTCCCTAACACAACTGAATGAGGTATGGATAACTTGCGAAATCAGAAGTTGCAACTTCCCATCTTATGCTACAAAAGGCTTCTCCATCCATGAATGACAAATAGAAAACTACAGATGTTAAAAGTACATAATCAACCTTGGACATTTTCTGATTGACGAAACCAAAAGTAGCAGGTATAGTGGCATGTTTGGAACGTCTCGAGCTCAAAAAGATGCAAACATTTCATAAACTTTTACTGCTCTGGATACTAGACACTATCAAAGTATTGATAAATAATCCAAAATTCGAAATGATGTGCTCCCAAAAGATTGACATTTCAATAGATATTGAAGGAAGTGGAGTTTCTCAAAACTTTTTTTTTTTAAAAAAAAAGGAGCTCTGACACAATCTTGCTTTTGCTCAAAGAGATCCCTTGCAGCAAACATCTGTCAGTATTGTGCTGAGGCATATCCTCAATATCTCCGATAGTTCAACTTAATGATCGCCGACTTGGAATCGGACCCGTGCCGACTGACAGGCGGTATGCCTCCGTACCGGACCTGAAACGATATCGAAACGAGAGATGAACCGAAGAGGAAAAGTGAGAGAAAGAGAGAGGGGTGGAGGGAGAGAAGGAAAGAGAGGCCGACGGAGACACTGGTGGTGGCCATCGGAGGGCCACCGAAGCCACCAGAGGGTTGCCAAGGCCTCCTAGACTATGCAATCCTCGACGAGAGAAAATGCAAGAAAGAGAGGGAAAGGAGAAAGAAAGGAGAGAAAGGTGGCGGGAGGTTGCCAAGTGGCCGTTGGACGACCCAAAATATCCCCACAGCCATCATAGATTCGAAATAGGGGTTTTGGCAATCCGATGTCCATGACAGCCACCCAACAGCCCTCCGACGATCTCCCCGCCGCCTTCCGCTCTCTCCTCTTCTCTCCCTTCCCCCCTCTCTCTGTCTGTCTCTCTCTCTTCTCGCATCAAGTGAAGGACCACGAGCCCCAAATGCCCCAACGGACCACCGCCAGCTACCGTCGGCCTTTTCCTTCCTTCCTCCCTCCTCTCTCTCTTTTCCTCTCTTTCCTTCTCCATCGCTCCATCTCCGCCAGTGTTCCGAATCAAATGTCCGAACTACACTTGTTAGCCACCAGTATGATTTGGCATACCTCGAACCGCCTAGTTCAGGATGATTCAGTGAACCTTCGTTCAACTACATCAAATCAGTTTCTGCAAATTAACATGCCCATGCTTAGCTTCAAACAAATCAGGCATTTCGGGCTCCTTAACAAAAGTAAATGAGTTATGGATAACTTGTGACATCAGAAGTTGTCACTTCCTGTGTCATGCTACAAAAGGCGTCTCCATGGATGACCCTACAGAAATTTAGCAACCACAAGAGTACAAAATTTGGCATCATGCAAATAAACATATATCTCCATGATTATATTTATACCATTTTAATGAAGATTTAAAAACTTAGCCACCATGGACAGTCGAAGCCTACCTAACATTACACTTAACAAGGCTTTACACACCCTATCCGGCTATCCTTAAGTATAGTTGCATATTTTATTACACATGAAGAGGGTATAAAGGAATGAACCACAACAGGAAAAGAAAACCTGATACTCTAAAGTTATGCGCAAAGAAAACCATGTCATTTTGTACTTTGATGTGATACATCATTTAGAATTCTCCAAGACCATTACTTTATGCATCTTCAATATGCACAAGACCGAAAGGACCATTCAGAAATCACTGCTTGCTTTCTTCTTCTTTTTTATTTTTTCTTTTTTTTTTTGATATAACCCCATATCATACACAGTTTGGGATATTAAACCTAATGTAGCACTCATTGCTTTGGTACTAAAGGAACCTTCAGAAAACAGATGAATCATCTCTATGCTAATAAAAATTATAAAGTTTCCGTAGAAAAAGTAACAACATGCTTAAACACATTATAAAAACAAAGTACACAAGTACAAAATGAGTTGGACTGCTTATAAAGAATGTCATGCACTATTGATAGATTTATCTGTGAAAAAGCAACAGAGTCAAACCTGAAAATTACGTAACAAGACACAGAACAGAATGCCAAAGACTTGAGAGGTTCATCCCATGATGCTAAAGAATTGAGGATTTTTCCCAGTTCAATCATAGGATGTAATAGCTCCTGTAAGTTGAAGGCAATAAGAAAAAACATATAATATTTATATTTATGCAAAACAAAAGCATCGATGGATTTAATGACAGATTGACAGTTCAACTGACTATTTTTGACTAAAGTAATACTAGTTATTCAAATACATCATTAACTCATATTCCACACTTCATGAAAAGGGAACACGGCAAGAATAAACAGAAAACAAAACTTATACTAACCAATTTATGGCGTTCTGCTAAAAATGGATATTGGATGCTCAGAATCAAGTAGTTTAATAGAATCAAGTGTCGATGTTTCCTCAATATGTCCTTTCTTAAAGTTTCAAAATTTTGTAAAGAATGCTACAATCAGTTTCAAGTCAAGGTTGTGCTTTGTGCTCATGAATTCCTGCAGAAGCAGACTATTGAACCCCAGATCCCCATGATTCCATCTAAAATTAAGTTGGATGAGAAATGTCTGGTGAAATGGGGTACATGACCTCATCTAAAAGAAGGTTTGAGAAATACAGAAGTAATCAAGCATCTTAGAGGGACATGCTGACAAAAGTGCAGCAACTGGTCATTCTACAGATCCATAAGAATCAAGGACAGACAGTTAAATGCTGTCTATTGGGAATATATTAATTGACAATACTGTATCTGATGATGCAAGAGCAAGAACTTTGACAAGCAACCAGAAAAAGCAAAGAAAAGTTATGGATATATTCAAGGGTGAACATAAACAAGATGACACAAGTTTTGGATAATGTAGGCTGTTAATATGTGGTTATGGGGCTCAGCCCACCACTTCAGGTCAGAATCCTGTTGGCTGTTGCACATATCAACTCCAGGTGCAAAATACCAGCCTAAGGAAGTTTGATTGCTTGCTCTTTCTGGCTTGTCAGGCCAAAATAGTATAAACTGTATGCATGTAGTTCAATTACTGTGTATAGTTATAAAATAATAGGGTGCTTATACTTCAAAATACCAGCCTAACAAAGTTGATTGCTTGCTCTTTCTGGCTTGTCAGGCCAAAATAGTATAAACTGTATGCATGTACTTCAATTACTGTGTATAGTTATAAATAAATAGGGTGCTTATACTTCAATCTCTGACTAGAAAACAATAAAACAAATGATGTCATAAATTATAACAGCAGTATAACAACCCTTAACTATTTTCAAAAAAAAAAGTCTCAACTGTTATTTCCTTGCTAACACAAAACATTGCTTGCCCATGTACAAAGGGCAAAAAGACTTCAAAAATTTTGATCCACCAGGAACCTATCTTCAAAGAGACAAATATTCCCAAACTTAATCACTTAGGGGCTTTCCTTTATCAATGCATGCCAGAACAGGACCTTTGCAAACCTAATCCTATCCTAAATAGGACAAAAAAGACCACAAATAATCTCCATTGACCCAAAAAGTATGACTCTAATAGGCTAAATGACTTTATATGAAACTACAACTCTTGCACCAAGTTATATAAAATCTTAGTGACCCATTTCTGTATGTCACTTGGACTATCTTTGATAGACCCTTTGAGTTTGAAGCCCACAAAATCATGGCTCTCCCACTACATCATGACAACCGAGTGACTTGTGATATCGAGAACTCTGGCACCTAATACATATGATGCAGATGCTTACCTGCAAAGTGTGATCTAATCAACACACTCCATACAAGCACATCTTCATGTACACATTTATACCATATAAAAAGAGCATCAGTGGATCCTTGGGTCTACCAAATTTGCCCGCTGGTGGACTATTATTTAATTCATAAGAACATTATTATATAACAATCATCAAAATGATGGTTTTGGAAAAAAAAAAAAAACTGATGCCCCATCACACATCACTTCTCTTGCACATTTAAATCACACATCAGCTGTGATCTTCCTGATGCCCCAAATTCTTCTTCTTGCATCCTAGCTAACCTCTCTCTAACCAACAAGCTTTTTTCTATTTCCATCTCCGTCTAACATCCTTATCCACCACCAATCTCTATCTTCTGGTTTAATTTCTATTTTCTATTCTACTTCTTATCTATTTAATGTTATTTATTATTTTGTTTGGTACTTCATTCTTTACTCAAAATCATGATAACAATTTGCTGTGTGTTATCTTGTTACTAAACATGCATCGCATGTACCTATATGCCAGTGACCATAAAAACCAACAAATGAAGCTCTAGGGCTCAAAATAATTATATAAAGTCAATTTAAGCCATGCCCAATCAGGCCCATATGAACTAAAGAACACAATCCTTTTTCACATCAAATTATGAAGATGATACGGTAACATAATAACAATCAGTTGAAGTAACACAAGGTTGCTAGCAACATGTATAAAAGAAATAGATGACAACAAGTTGAATACCTTCATCACTGCCAAATTAGTATCAATCCCATCTACTTTAACTCCCTCAACCGTGGCTTTTGCTTGCTCTACCATTTTGTGGTTATCCAGGGACTCACTAACAGCCTTTTCTAAGGAGCTCATCTGCCCTACAACTAATTCGCCAACAAGAAGCCTTTCATTAGTAGTATCTAGAGACACCACCCCCAGATTTGACAATATTGCTACCGCAGATATAGAATACATTCCACTTCCAGAACTGAATTGGTTAACCCGATCCAACCCCCTAGAAGATATCATATCAGCTAGTGTTTCTAGTATCAGGTCACCTCCAGGAAGCTGATCACAGAGATTGAACATTAGAAGTGCCTCATTTTTTATGGGCATTGAAGCAGCTACCTCTTGAATAGCTTGTAAGCGCAGAATGCCTAGCACAGCCTTCGACAGTGTTTCTTCCTTCTCAACACCCTTTATTTGGAATTTTCTAATAAATCTGTGGGCATAAAGAATTTCTTGCACAATGGCTAGCCAAAAGTCACGACGTGAATGACCCACAAGCTCTGGAAATGCCATGATCACTGGTTCTGATCTACAAGTAGCATTAAAGACATCATTAGTTACAATGCAATTATCTTCTTCAATAGCATTCAACATTTACTGACATCAACAATCCATAAATTATCCACCCAATACCCAAGAAAACAACATGGGAAAAAAGTGGCAGTAAGGAAAGCTAAGAGTGCAACATTAGTAAACAGACTGATAAATAACATGACTTACAAGGATATTGATTTGTACATGACTGCTTTGTCAAAAAGACGTGAACCCCATGGCCCAGTCAACTCAGGTTTGATAACCTGTTTCAAATCATCTGCAAGGTCATATACTTTTGCTTTGTCATAAGTTACAACTCGTAGAGGTTCAAAGTAAAGAGCATGATCTGTCAGTGTTAATCTTCCTGCATTAACAAGGTTTAATAAGTAATCATATAGCAGCAAGAGGACATGAACTGTGAACAAAGATCTGTGAATCTAAGTACTTAACAATAAGCCATCTATCCTAGATCACTAATCAATTACATGGCCTATATTGTTCAGCAAACCAAAAAGTAGAATGTTAGTAAGCGCAGAAGCCCACCAGGCCATGCAGAGGTTCCTACATGTTCAAGTACTGGTTGGGTAGTCAATGTTCCATCCAAATCCAGGATCCTTTCTCCTCTATCTGATCGAAGACCCAGAAGAAGAGATGATTCTGATCGAGTCTTCATTTTTGTATTGCTCTGTATAAGGAGGAGACATTCTAGAATCAGATCCAATTTATCGATAATATGTTCAGTTGTGAGCTGAAACAGCATGTGCATAACAAAATATTATTGGGAATGAAGAAAGCTAAAAATCCTGTACATATGAGAAATAAGACTTGAAAGTAGAGTGATAGACTAAAAAGCATGGCCTACTTTCAGAAATCAGAACACTGAAGTATCAAAGCTTTTGTAAGTCTCGGCAATGTTTTACTCATCATCACTTACTACATGTAACCTGTCAAATATAATTGTGACACTTCCAACATGAGATATTATGCTTGCCACATACCTAACTTGGCATGAATATTCTCTCAACCAGTATGGATAAATTATTCATGTTAATTCATAAGTTAGACAAAATTAGCAGAAAAGACCACCGGACTTCATGCCTCAAGTAACATAAAATGGTGAAATTTTGTCCAAAAACAAGATAAGTTAGCATAACGACATCCAAAGTTGGAATATATTTATTCAACTGCAAAAGAAATCACTTCAATTCATCAGGAAATCACAGGAAGCTAAGATACAGTGCCAACAAACCAAATGAAACATTAACAAAGGTAGAGAAGTAGAGCACATGATGGATAACTGCATATTATGCTGTGCACTCTTTTGCTGGAGGGCCTGGTGCAGTTTATGTCATGGATTTAAAATATTATTAAATAATCATCTGAATACTCATCAAGGTGATGCCAGGGAACAAAAATTAGCATCCTTGATCTTCATTATCATGTGAAGAAGCAGGAAATAAGGGAAGAAAGAAGTAGAAGAAGTTGAATGGATATTCTTGGACACGGAAATCAGAAAGGTTAGGTCAGGAATGCCCTAATTAAGTTTATCCTCATTTGAAGAAACATGTATGAAAGAAAGGAGTTACATTCTGTTTTTCACATTCCAAAGGCTGCACTACAGCACCATGGATTTGGCTTCAACTTCTACATTTCAATTATCATGCTGTCGGGTGCAAATATATTGCTCATAACAGTGAGGTGGTTATTTATTATTTAAAAAAAATACAGGAGAGAGTTATTATCAATCTGGGCCACTCTTTTTATCTGAGAACTAATATGAGTCCTGCTAATAAGATCAATCAGAGAGGCTATTTTCTTGCTTGCGCATAGTATTTGGTGAAATGAAAAAAGCATGGGGCAAAGTGACATGAAGGTAATTTGAAGGGGCATAGTTGAACAGGTTGCACAAAAATTGTTATGGATATGAGCATTTAAAAGCATTAAAGTAGTGTTTTTTTTCTGATATGGGATTTTCCACAAGCAATGGACCTATGAGAAAGAGCTAAACTATAATATAGTTTTACCAACCACATTTGTTTAGGAGAAGATGCAATTTTAATGCTATATAAAACATTCCAATCGCACAAGAACAGGAACAAAACCTCCATTCTAATCATGGAGAAAAGGTCCAAAGAATCAGATTATAAAACTGACAGAACAAAACAAGAAAGTATATGATTGTAATTTCCCAGAAAGTGATTAAGAAATGGTCCCGTTCAAATCTGATAGCATGAACAAGCACCAGTTTGATTATTCAGGTTATCAGATATTCACTATGCAGAAATTTGGACGCGCGGACAAGCACATACTAAGAGATGGCAAAATGGGATATGATTTTCTACAGATCAAAATGTTTAAGTAATATGAAGGCACAAAGTAGACATATCAAAATATGAGGATATTATGGTGGTTAAAATTGAATGCTATAGGGAAAGCATATTATTTGAACAAATCAAGATAAATGGAGGAGAACGCCAGTAATGGTATGAATACGCTAGGGGAATAGTATGAGCAGATACTAGCATAGACAAAATAAGAACATTGCACTGGTCAGAAATGAATATGTTAGAAGAAGCGTAGTTAGATGTTTTAGTTGAAAAGCCAAAAGAGGGATGTTCTTAGTCTGTTCATTATGGTTCAACTGAGATGTTATAGTTTAAGTTTGGGAAAATTCCTTAAATAGTTAGCAAGATATGCCTTCACAAGTTAGCAGGATCTGCTCTAAGGCATTTGTGAAATAGATTGTTTCATTCATTGGCAATCACAGGCATCAACTATTAATAAAACAGATGATCAGCACTATTGAACATTTTCCTGCTGACAGCACGGTGAATGAAATATGTTGAACTGTAACCTGTCTAGCGCTCCAAGGTATTTGTCATATATAGCAAATGAAAGTCGACCTCCAGTCGAAGTTGCAAGTACATCAAAAAGATTGAAGCAGGTAATTACATCTGCAATGGTGGGGATTGCAGGTGCTATTCTAGAAAAGCCTTTAGCCCAACAGTACTCTCCTTGTCCACCTGGTATAGGGATAAGAATATTTAGTTTGGAGCAACCAATCAGTCGGATTGGTGAGATATGTTGGCCAACTAACAAATATTGGAATAACAATTCCGGTAAAATCTGTGAGTGAGGGTCACCTTGAATTATCTACCTTAAGTAAAGGCTGACTCGCAGCAGCAGGAGCTTCCCAGGCTAACATCATATCAAATGTTAGGCGGCGAAGGTTCTTATCAGCCAGGTGGCTTGTGACTTGAGTAGAGAGAGCTAGTGCTCTAAAACAGCAGTACTCCAAGAAATTTCTTGCATAATTTGATGGGTGTTTTATGGACTCAGATGCTTCCCTGTCAAAGTTATGCTGAAGGTCATCCATAGAAACTTCAAGAATCCTGCAGCAAAGTGGCAAGGAAAGCAAAAATTAGCACAGCCTGACAGTAATCAGACATTAAATAAAGACCATTCACAGAATCACCTGATACTCGAAAGGTTAAAAGGTTACGTCCAGGCCTGCTACACCGCTCACAAATTAAAGCCATATAAAATGTTACAAAATCATTCCCAACTTTCCATGCCTAGTGACTGATCAAAAAGCAGATACCATAACCTTTGAACTTTACTGACAGGTTATTTGATGAGAATAATGATTTACTCCCAGCATTCTGCAACAAAAACTAGTAATTGGATAGCTAGAAACCTTTAGAAGCCACTTTCTTGAAAAATTGATACGAAACGATGCAACGAAATCCCTTTTCTAGCCCAATTTCTGTAGGACAACCCATGTTCCTTTTTCATAGCCAACAAGTTAAGATGAAACTGCTAAGCTGAAAGATATAACATCAGCTCTCTTTTGCGTTTTAATTGAAGCTTGATATAAACACACACGAAAAAAGAAAGAAAAAAAAAAGGCATTCGATTTGAAGTAAAATCAGATGGAAACGAGGAAAGGGACAAAAGTATCATGATAATAAGATGTATACCGGGAGCAGCGGCCGACGATGACGTTGGCCATGGGGGAGAGCTCGGAAATCCACTTGCGCTTGCCGGACGGGGAGCTGCCCATCTCCTCGAACTCCTCATCGAAGGAGCTCCGGCGGCTGAGCGACCACTTGAATGACCCCTCTTTCACCAACCCTTCCAACAAGTTCCGGGTTTTGCTCATCATCGCCATCTCCTCCACCTTCCCCCAAAAACCCAATTCTTGGACCGCTTTAAATATTCGCAATTCCAATGCGTCAGTCTCCACGATCTCGTTCTCTTCCCCTCTCCCCAACGAAACCCCAATCCAAATCCTTCTTCGCTGAGATACCCATTAGGGCTAAAGGGTAATAGACGTCTCAGATTAATAACCAGTACGAGTATGTGCTTATTCTTACTTCTACTGGGATTTGAAGGAAGATTGTAGGGAAAGAAACGGATAAGGGAAAGGGGAAGAGTGGGGCGACGCAAAGCCGCGAGATTTTATCTGGGGCACGGGGTCGCGGTAAGGAAAACCAGATGCTGGTCGTTTTGCTTTCTGTTTGCGGGTTTGGCACATGGACGAGAAGGCAGAAAAAACGAAGATTGGGGCCTAATTACTTCCCGGTGAACGATTGCTCGAGAGGTGCCTGGGTCGTATTCTTCGCCTTCGGAGCCTTGGTTTAGTTGGAAAATACACTGGTTGGCACGTGCGGAGCATGTGAGTGATTTGGATTTGGTGGCTGCTGGTAATAAATAATAATATATGAGATGGGCGCTGTCACTCTCTTTGTTGAGAGGATTTGGACCGCGGATTACTGGGTTCAGAGATGAGGTTGAAGAGAGAATTCAATAAAATTTTCTGAAGCTTGCCTCCTCTAGCTGGTTGGTTGAATCTTGTCTACTTGTATAGGATTGTTTAATTAGCCTGGGTAGACATCTGCTTTTGGTCTTCACTCCAACCACTCCTAGCGCTAACTACAAGTATATAAATTAGTTATTTGGAATTGCGGATGGTTGGAGAAAGCCCAATTAGGAACTTTGTTAGCCTCCACACCTTTCACCGTACATAAGCCTCCCGTCTACCTAGAAAATATTTGAACCATAACTTCTTGAAAACAAAGGTAGGTACTGATTGTTTAAGTTGAGCTCAAAGTTTTCGCGATCTCCGTTTGTAAAAGTGGTGCACACCAACTAATCTAAAATTATCAAATCTATAATTAATTTATAATATTTAAATTATATAATAATAGTAAAGCGATATACAAATATCAAAGATGGCATTCCGTGTTGACACGTAAGATTATAAAATAATCCTCCGCAATGTCACATATCAAATTTTATTTTTATTTTTAATAATAATAAAATATAAATAATATGATAAAAAATAAAAATATTTTAAATTATCTATCTATATAATCTATATAATAATAGTAAAGTGATACACAGATATTAAGAGTAGCATTCTATATTGACACGTGAGATTATTGGATAATCTTCCATAACATCACGTATCAAGTTTATTTTTATTTTTATATATTTTAAAAAAATAAAATATATGTATATGATAAAAAATAATAATCTATATCTATATAATAATAATAAAGCGATATACGGGTATTAGGAGTAGCATTCCGTATTGACACGTAAGATTATAAGATAATCACCCGTAATGCCACATATCAAATTTTATTTTATTATTTTTATATTTTAAATAAGAAATAAAATATAAATAGTCTGATAAAAATAAAGAATAGTATGATAAAAAATAAAGAATATTTTAAATATACATCTATCTATATCTATATCTATAGGATAATAGTAAAGTAATAAACATATATTAGAGGTGACATTTCGTGTCAACGTGCCAGATTATAAAGTATTCTCGTAGCATACCATGTGTCCCTACAATATTTTCAAGCTTTTTGAGAAAATAAAATATGGAACCCATCTTGGTCTTGAAGAACGAAGTCGGGATATCAGGATGCTCCTTGAGGACTTCAATCCTTCTCGAAATTGCAACAACGATGTGCGGCTGCTGCACTAAGACCCGTGCCTAGCTAATCATGTCCATCCCCCCAATAATAAGGATGCAACGCACGTTGAGGGAAAAGCCGCAAGCCCTGAAGTGCTGTGAGAGCTAGCAGGCGAGCTCGTAGGTGGGAGTGAGGACGAGGGCGAAGATGCCATAGGGGTCCTCGGCGAGACGGTGGAGGATGGGGAGGGCGAAGGTGGTGGTCTTCCCATTGTTGTCTAGGCTACGCCAAGGATGTCGTCATTAGTGAGGAATAGGGGATACAGCTATGCTGGACAGAGATGGGCCAACCACCAACCATATTCAAACAAGCAAGAAGAATGCAATTATATACTCTGATGAAGATTGAATAATCCAAAACAAAGCATTATATGCTAAAATCCTAAGATTATGCTCCATAATTCACCATATATACTACATTTTAAACATCATAAATTGTTAATTCTAAATAATTTCATTGTTCCAGTTCATTTTAATCTAAATTGTTATTTTGAATGTTTATGGTTTGTTCCAATTAAATTGTAAATTAAATTATTACGTTTATAGTTTGCTTTATGTTAAATTTTTTATTATGATGGCTATTTTTTGTATTTGCAAAATCAATAAGTCTGGACATTGTCCTGGCAGTATGCTAGTTAGCAATGTATTCCAGAACTTGGTTGATAAAATGTTGATATATTAGTTCCAAGTTTTTATGCGAGAAATAGGATGAGAGAGAACTTAACCTGGAATGGAATGCATGAAGGACTATGAATACCTAATTGGTACATTCCTAATCAGATTCTTTTATATCCCTCTTCCCAACTTTAATTAAATACTCTAATATTCAAGCCGGAAAATGCTAATATTTGAATATTTACACTGTCAAAGGTTAAGTTTGGTGTAGGTTTTATCATGCAGCCAGAAACCAATTCAATAGCCAAGCTCCCAAAATGTCCTGTGTCGTTTTTTCTCTTTTAAAAAAAGAAAAAGTAGCTATAATACATACGTAAATGCTCATGGCTGCTAATGATTTTTTATATATAGCATAATTTTTTTGTTTTGTTGGGTTAGATGCTGTTGCTGCAAAAATCCGCCGACGTCAGAGATGCTGGAGTCGATGGTGCCGCGATCGCCGCCGAAACCTGCAAAAGGAAGTCTAAACCGGAGTTGGGATTGCTCCGGCAAGATCCTCCGACGCTCAAGTCAGTTCTCTGCCTC
>KE504660.1:284189-296119 GCA_000441515.1 Elaeis oleifera
ATATATATATATATATATATATATATGTATATGTATACATATGCATGCATATATATCTACGCATGCTCAACCTCTTATTATTTGTAGGATTGAATTAAGTTTGCTACATACTTTAGAGAAACTTTTGCACTTGTTCATATTTTGGATTACCAATTTTGTTTTAATTTTTCTTTTTTTGGCAGGTGTCATTTGTTCACACCTACTAGCAAGACTCTTCTTATCAATTACGGGAATATTGCAAGAGCACGAAAGGGCATAATTTAATTAATTATGTAGTATGATGGGAATAAGGTGCACGCATTGCTTGTAATGCTTTAAAGAGAAAAAAGAATATAAAACAACTGATTTGTCTTTATGAGAAAAGGGACACGAAAGGAAGCTAAATATAAATGGAAATCCTTTCAATAATATCTTGAGCGCATGATGCTATGGAAACATTTGAATTGTGAAAGGATTGTTTCCATTTTTTGTGAGATAATGGAATTATGTTTCTTATCCAGTGATAAACTGTGTTAGCATTAAATATATTTGCCCTAGACCTTGATATTCTTTTACTCAATAAAGCATCTATTTTGTGTATCATATGTCATCAGTGTGTACAAGATACATTACATGTACACATGAAAATCCATTTCATCGTTCCTTATAAAAGTAATGCATAGCCAACATGTATTAGATATGTCAACAGTTTCGGCGATATGTTAGATCTATATTGCCTCTTATCATAAATAATAGTATATAAGGATTTTCATTTATATATAATGCTACTTTCAAATATCGTACTGATCATGCATGAAAAAGATCTATTTACTTTAAAATAGATTCACATGTCAACCGAGCAACATAGTATATTGTTGAATTGAGTGTGAAATTACTTGCCGCTTTTGATGATTATATCAAAATACTTCTCCATTATTTCATTTGTGCTTTCAAGATAAGAAATTAACTTGATTAATTAATTATTTTTCATCCAAAATATTAAAATTATAATTATTTTAATTTTTTTTCCTTGATCGAGCCTACAACATATATCAATTAGGATTTTTATGTGTGATCTTATAATCATGTTCTGGACATTGATCTAGAGTTTAGTATCCCAAGTGCGAATAAGAAATAAACGGGGCATATATTTGGCTTGCACAGTAATATAGGAGAATTTTGAAAATCAAATGTATGCTTCAACTATTTTTTAAATCAAATTATATATTATAGATACAATATTTATTTATAAATTAATTATGCTAATTAGATCATTGCATTTCTATTCAGAATATCATGTTAAATAAAAAATCATTTTGAGAATATTTAAAAAAAGATAACTAAAATATGGTGACTGTCCTGCTATTATCATTGACCCAAAGACATATTTCTAATAAACATGAAAGTCATTTAACATTTATTTTTTAATGTTCATTTAATATTTATTTTTCAATCCTTTTGTGGAGCTTTTGTAAAGGTACTTCACTTTTCATTTGATCCATGACCGCATGAGAGGGGGAAAAGTTCGGTTACAGCTGTTGTGCTTTCATCTATTTTTTTTTTCGTTGTTACAGTTTAAATAAATACGGAGGAAAAGAATAAAGATAAATAAAAAATTAATACACATTATAAATGGATTAAAAGTAAGTATGTCTCCCAAAAGTGGCCATTTTAGGAGACAATCCGGATTAGAACACCCGTCCGAAGGGGAGCCTTCCTCCTCTCTCTCTGCCTGCTCCTATATAAGGATAAACAGCAGCCCCCCCAACGTCCGCCCTTAGCTTCCTGTCTCCCTCTTTTCTCTAACTCTTCTCCGTCAAAACCCCAATCAAGAACACCCACACCTCCCCATGGAGGACACTTTTGGTACGTTCCTCATGGATGAGTCCTCCTCGTCCGCCGCCACCGCTTCGGCGAAGGACGCCGACCACGGCTGGCAGAAGGTTACCTACGCCAAGCGCCAGCGGCGCCCGCAGAACGCTGCCGATCCCGAGCGCCACCGCCCAACGGCCTTCCACTCGCCGGCGATCGCCCCACGTCTTCGCCTCCGTCGAGCAGAAGGCGCAGGAGCGCCGCCGGGCTCTCGAGGCGGCGGCGGCGGCAGCCGCCGAGGCCGGCGCTGGGGTTCCCAGATCGAGGACCGCCGCCGTGGCGGCGTCCGACGATGACGACGATGATAGCGGCGCGGAGGCCCCCACGGGGACAGGAGAACGGGAGGCGGCCAAGAAGGTGAAGCTGAAGAAACCTAAGAAGCCGAAGGTCACGGTCCAGGAGGCCGCCGCCAAGATCGACGCCGCGGATCTTGGCGCATTTCTGGTCGACGTGTCGGTGAGAATTTGATCTGATTCGGTTTTGGGACTGAATTCTCTGTTTATTGCTATAAAGATCGAATCTTGGAAATAAATGTATCCCCTCCCCCTCTTTTTTGGCAGGTTTCCTATGAATCTCAACAGGATATTCAGCTGATGCGGTTCGCCGATTACTTTGCGCGATCCTTTTCCCCTGTCAGCGGATCGCAATTCCCATGGACCAAAATGTTCAAGGAGTCCCCTGTTTCCAAGATCATTGATGTGAGTTCGCTCTTCTTCGTGTGGCTTGAATTTTTTATCAGAAATTATTATTATTATTATTATTATTATTATTTGAGAAGATTCTGGGTTGTAGTCTTTCGTTATTTTGATGAAATACTATTCATGCCTTAATTTGGGGCCACAGACGATTACCTTGAAGAAGGCACGCATCAAGAATAGTTGTTTTGAAAAGGTTTCACTTATATTTGATCTTTGTATTTCTGAGAAACCGAGATTTCACTTATGATAGATTGCTTCTAAGTGGTTTTGTTCCATTGACATAGTTGATCTTTATATTTCTTGAATATACGGTATATTTTTTTGATGAAAATATACTGTAGTTATTATTTTCAACTTGCATATTCCAATTTGGATTTGTGGTTCCTGAATTATAACACGTCTGCAGACGTCTCTGGCTAAGAACATGAATTAATGTATGACAATATATCACATGATGTGCATCTAGTGTGATCCAGGTTATTATAGACAGGAGTTGGTAGATCTGCTCCAAATGATGGAACTCAAAGCCCATATGGAGCAATCGAGCAAGAAATATTTTCTTAAAGAAAGTAACATGGATTTATTAGGAGAATTTCCTCTTATGCGCATCAATTTGGTGCATACATTTGGATCTTGCTCACAACTGTAAACTAAATCGTTGGCGGACATTTTTGATCTGTATGATTCTTATGTTTTTAATTCACCATATTTGGAAGTTTAAATTCTTGCCTAATACACATTTTTTTCTTCAAGGACATGAAGATAAGAACTCTTATGTGTTAAGGGGCTATTTGGCTATGTATTGTTTTTCTCACTTAAAAGATAGTTTTATATAGACTGACTTTTAGGAAACTTCCAATTGTTTCAATCAAGGTCCACCAAACTGGCACTGCTGCTTGTACCTGCCAGTGAGCGGTTTGGTACAGTATCAGTATGTAGCCTACCAAGTTGGGGCATAATGAACTAGGGTGATGGAGAGGGAGGGGAGATGGAGGAAGAGCTAGAGAAGGAGAGAAAGAGAGAGGGAGAGGGAGGGGGGAGAGAGATGGGCACACGGAGTCTTGCCAAATAATAATAACCGATAAAAACCTTTATTGACAACAGAATCCAAAAGAATATGACCTAAGATGATACCTAGGCTGCTCAAGGGACTTTAGCAGAAGGAGATATAGTTTTTTAGTTTATTTTTTTCTTATCTTCTCTAAGATTTCCTCTATATGTTTATCTATATTTACATGTGTATGCATATAAGGCCTTTGAAAGCATCATGAAGGCTAAGGAAATGCTCAGGTCAAGTTACACATCTAACAGATGAATGAAATTAGGTATCATTGATATTAGCATGTGATTTGACATAATACGAAATAAATCTTTATGGAGGTAATTGCAGAACATTTGCCGACAAGTTAGCTTAAGAGAAAATTGAAGCTTATATTAGATGAAGTGCATGTTCAAGTAAATTATGTTTCAAGAATCAAGAAGTGAAAGCAAGTGAAGCTTTTGGAAGAGCTGGAGGAAGCTAATGCACACTGCATATGAACCGGATTTGGGTTCATGACTGTGCAAGGAAATGCTGTGCATGGATGTTTATCAACTGCTTACTAGCATGGTCAAGAGCAAAAGTCTCTGTGCACGTGTTATCTTGTGCATAAATCCTGGTGTGCCAATGAATGTCAGATGGGTGGCTGTGCATGGGTATTTTAGTGTGCAGTTATGCAGCAAAGATTTGCCTTACAGCACATTTCTATGATTTATTTTTTTCATGGTCTAATAAATCAAAATTGGGGCCAAATCAAATCCTACCTGTTTCTGCTCATTTGATAATTTTGTGAATGTAATCATGACCTGACAAAGAATTGTTATCTATGGTCTGATGACTGACTTCCTAACACTCTAGCTACATGTTCTCCTTTCCACTTAGTTAATTTCTGTGAATTTGTATTTTTTGTTCCGTCATTCGGGGCTTTTTGCATCCATTTCTGTAGCACAAGATCAAGCTGCATATTTTCCCTTCCTCTGCCTCCATATTTAAATGGACAGAAAAGATAACAGCTTAATTTTAACTCATATTATTTTGATCTTTTAAGCTGTTGGTGGTTTGATCACTGTGGGAGCCTTTTTGCTTGCTGCTGGTTTTCAATGTTGGTTTTTGGCAACAGACTTGCAAACATCTTACTCTAATTGTGTTTACCTGATATTTTACACTTGATGTGGAGCAACATTGTTCATCTCTCAGTTTAAGAGTTACTTACATGCCTTCTCTTTCACCAAGTTTATATCTTCATTAGCATTTTGTTCTTTTGATTCTACCTTCATATATTTGTCTGAAATATGTTAACCTGCTCCAGATAACTGTTTCATAATGTCGTCATTCACCTTTTCAGGTTATATTTGTTAAGATCTTAAAACTATATCAGCTCTATGAAGGAGATTGTTGGATGCATAAGAATTTTTTGCTTTCAATCTGCTTCTTCAGTTTAAAATCAGAAATCTGATCACCTTCATTTATATGGAACAGATTCCTCTTTGCCATATATCTGAATCTGTTTATAAGGCATCAGTTGATTGGATTGCTCAGAAATCCACCCATGCGCTTGGTGATTTGTTTCTGGTGTCTGGATGCCATCCTTGCTGATCTGGCAAGTCAACAAGCGGCTGCTAAAGGCTCAAAAAATCTGTTCAATTGTCTCCAGCAAAGGCTCAGGTGAACATTCAACACAACTTCCAGCTTTATGAAATGTGCTGATAGTATGACCCAAAGAGCTAAATAAGGTTTAGTAAATTTAGAACTGATGCAAAGACCGGAGCAGCTTAAACTATATACATAAGTTCATTTTTTTTTGCTTTTTGATGATAGGAAACAATACGTGGGATGAAGATAACCAGCTGAGAATGTGAAATCAATTTTAATTTGTCCAATATGCTGAATGGCTTATTCAGAAATTTTCTACATTTTTTTAATGATAAAAATTACCTAATTTTCACTCTTGATATTTTTATGCAGGTTGCTTTGAAACTTTTCCAATTTTTGTATTTCTTTATTTCCCTATATATTGCAACAGTGAACAATGTTTGAGCACTCAGGGCCATCTTGACAGTTGACAATAGGCTTGAAAAATGTTTATCTGATACATACAATCACACAGGATATGAATTTGATTTGTATACAGAAGACAGATTTTTTTCTAACATTATTATTAGCTCATATATGTAGGTAAATAAAAGAAGAAGCGGGCATTAAGGACAAATTCCGAACTCCTTATCTTAGTTCTATCTAAACTGACATGGTGTTACTGTTAGTTGAAGAGATAAGTTCGACAAAAAAAATGTTACGCATGAAAAATATATTCTAAATGCTAAAACATGGACCAATTAAACTGAGGAAACAGAGTGCTACATGTAGCATCCTAAAGTGGACACTGACCAATTAGCATCCTTCTTGTCTTTCTTCTTGAGAATATTTATGGAACATATATTTGCCTGAAAGCTATTTTTCTATTTTCCCATATTCGTTTTCTTTCCTGTCTGTTTTCTCTTCTTTATCTATTTTGAACTTTTCTTTGTTTCATGTAACAATTCTTTGATTCTTCTTCCTTTATTAAACTCTTCTTTATTAAGCAATGAACTCTTTCTTTTACATGTCTCAATAAGAAATGAGAGGGGCTTGTTTGTTTTTGAGTGATTCTTGTACATGTATATTCTTGTCCGTGGATGTGAACCTCCTTTCCTTTCCTCCTTTTTGACAAGCCCTTCATATTCTGGACACATCTTTTGTCCATCTGAGGTTTGCTTAAGAAACACCATGGAAATCATTCTTATTTCCATCACTGCATCTATGCGGTATTTAGTTGATCTACTGAAAGAGGCTATGAAAGTGAGTTCAACTTAGTGCTCAATATGCTTCAACTGTCATCCACAGAAAGCAATTTTGTTTGTATGTATATAAACACATATATACACAACACACACATACAATATATGATCATATCATAAAATTTGCATCGCAAGGCAGGGCTTTTTTTTTTTTTTAAAATTTGTATCTTGGGTTATGAAGTCCAATTTAGCATTCAGTCTGCTTTCAAATTGCTACTCATGTCAAATTTTATAAATTTAAATTTATTAAAGAAATTATGTAAACTTTGATCAGCAAAGCAAATTTTTTCTGTGTTTTATGTGTGCGTGTGTTTTAAACTTGTCTTTTTTGGGGTTGGGGATGCATGAAGGATTAGTCCCATGGCTTATGTAGACTATACCATATTTTATGTACTTTATTATTACTGTAACATTGTTTCTGACCTTTCTGTACCAAATTGTTGGGATATGGCTTGATTACTAGGGTTACAGCAAGTGTAGTTCTCATGTCATTCTAGTATACTTGACTGAGTGTGCCTTAGAGTTTAATTACTCAGCTATAAATAAGTTGGGTGTTCAAAAACTTAATAGCATGTCTACAGACTGACATATGATTTAAAGTTTTGGGTGTGGTTTTGTTCATACTGTTAACAGTTAAGGAAGATCTTACATGCACACTTGTACATACTGAGAAAGAATATATCCATTGGATAGTTTTTGACAAGAATAATTTAATCTGTAATTGCAGTCACAGAGTTTTTTGAACTGAGCTTTGGACATGAGTTTCCATAAATTTTCCTTCATAGAGTTATGACATGAAATATTTTGGTTTTTTGATGTCCATAAAAATAACCCAACTTATTTATTGTGGAAAAATTGCTGATGAAAACTATTTAGAATATATTATTAATATCATTATACATAACACTACCAACTGCAGGTTGCAATATTTGTTGTTCTAGCGATGACAATAAGGCGAAAGCCTGACATACTGATAAACTTTTTACCAAGACTAAGAGAGAACCCCAAATATCAAGGACAAGATAAACTTCCAGTTATAGTTTGGGCAATTGCTCAGGTAACATGTCGATTGCCTTTTCCCTTGTTTGACTGAAGGAACATGCTGTCATCATTATCTGCTGTCATATAAACCGGTAAGATTTTTTTTTCCCTTGTTTCAACAGGCTTCTCAGGGAGATCTTGTCATAGGGATGTATTTATGGGCACACTACCTGTTGCCTCTGATTTGTGGAAAACCAAGTGGGAACCCACAATCTAGGGACTTACTTTTGCAGTTGGTCGAAAGGTTAGCCTCAGGAAAATATAGTTCTAGTGACGTGTCTGGCATCTTCATGTGTTTGGAATGCTAGCTTCTTTTGCATTTTGTTCGCAGATTTTTGTCAGGGCCAAAAGCGCGACCTATCCTATTGAATGGTGCTGTCAGAAAGGGGAACGTCTAATACCCCCTGTTGCACTTGATTTGCTGATGCGAGCTACATTTCCTTCTCCCAGTGCTCGAGTCAAGGCGCGTTTTCTTTTCATGAAAGCTTTGCCATCTTCTTGGTTCCACACAGTTGGAGTTGGGCATTTTTAATCAACATGTAACTTTTGCAGGCTACGGAGAGGTTTGAGGCAGTATATCCTACTCTTAAGGAGCTGGCTCTTGCAGGTTCTCCTGGGACTAAAGCTACAAAACAAGCAGCGCAACAGCTTTTGCCTGCTGCTGTCAAAGCTATGCAAGAAAGTATGGGAATTGGTATTATTGTAAAAATATTGTAGACATGTTCTCATATCATGTTGTATGTCTATATTTTTGACCTGTAAAGAACCAATTTATATAAGCTCAATATCAATAATGATTGTTGTTAAAATCATACATTCTTTGCAGACAATCCAGAACTAACCAGAGAAGCTACTGATATTTTTATCTGGTGTTTGATTCAAAATGCCGACTGTTACAAGCAGTGGGTCAGTGATTCTATTCCATTTTTGAACTTTCTTTCAATAATATTGGCTTGTTCTAACCCTTGCTTAATCTGGTGTTGAAATAATGGTATCAGGAAAAACTTCACCTGGAGAATGTGGGTGCAAGTGTTGCTGTTCTACGAAAATTGTCTAGTGAGTGGAGGGTTTACTCAACAAAACTCTCTCCTCCTGATGCTCTTCGGGAGATGCTGAAGCACCTAAGGGCTAAGGTAAACAACTTTATTGATGCTTTATTTATGGATGGGCAGTTGAATGCTAGACTTTCATTGTCGTGAAACTTGAATCAGTGTTTAACTTTTCAACATGAATTGCAAATATGCTGCCATTTTGATATTAGTTGGCATCAGATGTTTCAATGTCGCTCAATTTGTTAGAGGCACTTCTGCTTTGTCATACAGAATGAGGAAGCACTGGCTGGGGTTGCGGATTCCAGCAAGCAAGCGTCCATCAAAGATGCAGACAAGTTCTGCAAGGTGATCTTGGGAAGGTTAACGCGGGGCTTTGGCTGCTTAAAGGTGGTGTTTGTGTGCTCTTGCTTGCAGTTGCAGTTGGCTTTGCTGTGTCTCCAAACATGGACTCCTGGGACTGGAATAAGATCCATGCGACATTTGGTTCCTTTTAGTCTTTCTGAACATAACATAATGCCTAGTTAACCTAATTTGTCCACCAGTCAGAGAAACAGAGCAGGAAATCAGCTCCAAAATCAACAGTGATCATTTCCTTTCCTTTTCATCCTTGGAAAATGTTCTGAGGAAGTACTGTTATGAGTAATCTTAAAGTTGTTGAGAGAGTGAACAGAGTTTCAGGTAGTTATGAATTTTCTTTTAGGACTATTTTTTTGTCTCCTTTTGCAGCGAAGGATGAAGAGTTTTTTTTATTATTATTATTTTAATTGCTGCTGCTGGCCTCATGAATTCTTTGATGCGTTCCTAGTTCTGTGCCTTTTTGTTACCTGATGTAGTGGCCCAATATTCATTTCTTGGACGATGCAAAGGAGCTTTTTCCTAGTCATTCTAATGAGTTAAATACCGCTGTTTTTGTGATCTCTGTTGGAATTTCATTGTTCGTTAGCAGTGATCATTGGCAGGTTTACGGGTTAATCACATGGAGATCAATTCCAGGAGTGCGCAGGCTTGTTGCCCTTGACTGTCAAATTTGCTAATGCAATCAGTGGGAAAGCCGTTTGATTTTGAGTCTGTAGCGCTGGCCTGTTTTGCCTCAAGGGACATGGTAAGTAATAGGTCACAAAGGTTCATGAAACTTCGCCATATTTAACTCGCGGGCATCAATTTTACGCCTGAACCCAGTTCTTCTACAACGGGTGCGAATCGCCGGGGCATGTAACATGGGAATAGGCCGCTATTGAGGTCCAGTAGAAATAAGGTTTAATTTCACCTTCTAACAAGGCATGATGAACCATACATAATATATGCAGCGTCTCAGGAAAAAATTTGGTGCCTGCAAATTTGGATTTGCAGGCATGGAAATTTTCTGTGGGCAATAATTTGTCATCTGACATGCATTGGATCTTCGCCTGGTTTTGCGTTTCAGGTAAAATTTGGTGACTTCAAATTTTGGTGTTGGGTTACTGTTGGGAATTAGAGTGGTAGTGCAGCCGCTATGAAAGCTCTGATCCATTATCCTTCGTCCACCTTGAGTCTTTTGAATTCCTGACCATTGATATGATGATGTTGTTAACTTTTAAAGAGCTGACTTTTCCTCAGTGCACGCTACACCAATTCCTCCTCCTGTCCCTTGGGACCGTGGGTTGAATCAGCTATATCACACACTCAGCTAATTCGGTTCTGCTCGCCCGATGAAAAGCTAGGGTGGACATTACTGGACGCTGAATAGACCTTACCTTGGTCTAGTGCCCAAGTAAGTGGAGTTGGTGAACTGGCCCATAAATCGCACCTGACAATGTCACTTAGATTGTGCCTAATCACGCTATTTGTGCTGGGTCATAAAGGTGTTCTCGCGATCCCATAACGTGGCTCATGGGGAATTGGACTCGCAACATCTGCATTAGGAACTATTGCGGCCAACTCTTTATCACCGGTAGAGAGCATTTGCAAGACAAAAATCTTCACAGCTGGAGTTGTATCAGACGGACATCCTCCGATTCTTAAGTCAGAGAGGGAGTTGATGAACAGCTAAGAATATTGAAAGTGACAGAGTCTTGATCCAGAATTATCTTATCCGTGCTGCTCGTTTATCTCTCCTTTTGTAAATGATTCTGATGTAATTATTGAGCACGTGGTCTCGCTTTTTATGGCGCTAGATTATTGGGTCATAATCGTGGAGTTAGTGGACTATTTATTCCCATTAATGACCGTAATATGTAGTCAATAACCATTCATAATGATTAGGATATGTTGAGCAGATAAGCCGACTATATGTCGGTAATACTGATACGTCGGTAGAGATAAGTCGCTAGAAGTCTGAATGACCATCGGCTGGTAACTCTGATATGTCGATGATCTTCGGTCGGAGGTTGATTAAGTCGTTTGTTGTTGGTCGATAAAAATCAACTGTCGGTCGGTCAATCGATTATAAATCGGGGTAATATGTTCATTCGGCCAATATAAAGTCGGAGTCGAGAGTCGGTTGATTTGCCCCAATAGGAACGATGATTCCAAACGTAAGTGCGTTTGGAGTGGTTGGTTAAGTACTTGGATTACCATCCGAAATGTTTCAGTGGGATACGATCGGTATCCAAGTAAAGCTTGAAGATGAGGTAGTAAAGGTTTCACCGACCTTAGAGTCGTGGCATGATGGCTTTCGAAGTAATTGGTGGGTCCAACCTATGTGCTTAGATTGGCTAGTCAAGGCAACAACATTCCTCGTCCGATCCTTCGACTACATTATCGAAGCTATATAAATACTCAAGATCTTCTCCATAATTATCAATACGAGAGTAAATACAAGCCGATATAGATCCTGACATATTCCTCTATTTAATTTACGCATGCATTTATAAATACCGCGGGCTCATGATCAATTTTATTGAACCCATACTATAGTATCTTCTAGTCCACACATGCTATGGATTGAATCGGCTCTGATATTATTTAAACAATCCAAGATTTCATCCAAAAAGACTAGCAGAAATATTATTTGAATTTTTAATTTATATAAATATCAAAAAAAATTTTAAAAAATTGAGTAAAGAGGAGGATGGAGTCATGGAGGGAAGGGTTTTTTTTTTCTCTTCATTTTTCATTGGGTTTTGGAATGAGAAAAAAAGAATAGGAGATGAGAGTTTGAGAAGGGAGTGGATGGAGGGTATTCAGAAAGATGGAGTGATGAGAAATAAAAAGAAAATTGTAAGGAAGGAGGAGGATGGGGCCATGGAGGGAAGAAGATTCTTGTTTCTTTTTTTTTATTGAGATTTTGGGATGAGAGAAAGAAAGATAGAAGATGAGATTTCTAGAGAGAAAGTGGGTGGAAAAAGTTCAGTGATATGGAGTTGTGCGATAAAGAAAAAAAGATTGTGATGAGGATGAGGAGGCAGGCCCATGGAAGAAAGAAGATTTTTTTTTT
>KE504660.1:296143-331983 GCA_000441515.1 Elaeis oleifera
GAAAGATGAAAAGAAGATAAATGAAAGATGAGAGATTTGGAAAAGAAGATAAAATTAGAATTTTAGATCATGTCCGCAGATTTGAAGAATATGTCATGACTCAAAATATTTAAGTTATGTCAGCGTCGGTTGAGTCGTACGAATAAATGGTACTTTACATAAGCATCTGAAGTTGTCATATTGGACTTTCAACGAGAAAAAATCATCGGAATTGCATTTCAGGATAACATTAAACTAGTTTAGAGAGCTTAGAGATTAAATTATAATTTTTTTATAGTTTATGAATTATTTAAAAAAATTGATATATTTCAGAGACCAAAAATATAATTTATTTTTTATTTTTATTTATTTTCCTGAAGCAGAGGTTTCGGATGTTATTTACTTGCCAACCGGATGCTGTTATTTTTCATATTACTTTTTGTATATCATCCTCGTATCATAGAGGAGATGTAAATCAATTTTTAAAGGGCAAATGATGCTAAAGTATGGCGGCTTGTTCGTTGCTTTTCCTCATTATGTTTTTGAAATGAATAATTCTGCACTCATATTATAAAATATAAAATAAAATTTGGTACACCCACAAAAAATCTCTCTATGGAGAAATTCTATATGGGCAATCCATTTCTAAACACGCATCGTCATCAGGTTCACAACGTGTCAAAGTTTTACGGTTGCTAAAGAAAGGCTACGTGTTAACTGGGGACTGGGGTTTCGAAGAGTGCTGCTTCCCTGCAACCAGTCCAATCCCACCAGCCTTTCACCAAATCCGATGGCCTTGCAAGTCCCGGAGCGAGCCTGAAGAAGGGAAAAATTATTAGGAATTTATGAGTTGGAAGGAGGGAAAAGGAATTAAATATATCGTAGCGCGTGTTGTCAGTACGCATGAACGAATAATTTTCGAAGGGGGCCATTGTCGGCTCCTCTTAGTGCACGCCCACCTCCCCTCCTCCTAGATGTGTCAGGAACAGTGGAGCTACGACCATTGCCGCCACCCTTCCCTGCTCCTTGTCTGTCCGTGTTTATTTTAAAGAAGGGCAGGCCTATGAGATGGTGAGACCCCTCATTCTGGTGGCGGTGGCCTCTTATCTGGACTCTCTGCTGTTCCCCATATCAAATGTCTCTCTTCTCCTGCAACCCGCCTTCTCTCCTCAGGTTCTCTCACCTCTTAGTCTCCCTCCCCCATTTCCTTTCTTCTGGATTCTCCCTTGGGGGTCTTCTTTTGGATCTCTGGGATCTTTCTTTCTGATCTCTTCATGCATAAAATTTATTTATGTGTCGGATTCTAACTGGAACTCTTTCTTCTTGGCTTAATCTAGCTTGATGCTTTGCTTTTTATAGGCCACTCAGCCATGGAAAGCTATGTCGCATTTATCGGTTGCTGGTTTTAAATATGCTAGCACCGGACTTGTTGCCCGACGGGAGGCTTTGGACTTGAGAAGCAAGCTTGGAACTCGGTGGAGTTATGTTAGTGGATCAAGACTTGTACTTCGGCCGAAGGTTCCAAGAATCCGCTACCATAGGAGACGATTTAGTCCATCAGCTTCCTGTAATTCTCTGACTACCAACTTTAGTTTCTTCCATTCTGCCCATCATTTTTTGCTTGCAGAAGGTTGGCTACGTTCGTTGTTGTGGACATTCAGAGGGTATCATTTTCTTGTGACCGTTGTCTATGAGAATCTTTGCTGATGTACTGCTTATGTAGCATCTTGGTTTCTGCCAACCCAATTCAACTCTTGGATAGACTGAGCTGGAAATCCAGTTGATTCTGGTTGCTATGTCAAAAGATTTTGACTAGTTGATATTAGACCGACCACTTAATTGTATCTTGATCACAAGTTCTTAGACGTACCCGTAACCTTAATAAGCCTTGCCTTAGATGATTGGAGCTGTTTTCTGAATTCTAATTTACCATTATCTTCTATCAAGGGGAAGCTAAGATATTAAGGTGTCAGCCTTTTTCAATTGATGAAGCTCCAGATTGAGAGTTGAGACTTCTTTTCTTCGCGCCAGAAACCTTTAATTTTGACCTTTACTCTCAAGTATCTCATCATTACAGGAAGAAACAATATATTTCCTGTGCTGACTAATGGATCCCTCCTATATCTATAGCTTCCATCCATCTTGATTACTGGGTCAGAGCAAGAATTGTCATCTTTATTTCTGCCATCGCATGGAGCTTCCCTGACGGTCACCTTGTTTTTGTTCATTTTGTCATATTTGTAACTCGGGTCCAATTTCTGATTGTAAGCTCTGTATATGGGGTGTTGTTTCGGGGTCTGTGGAAGTCAATTAAAATGTTATATGCATAATGGTTGTACGTGATATTGTTTTAGGGGTCTCTGCAAGTCAATTAAAATTCCATATGCATGATTCGATTAATTTGTCATGTTTTATGAACTTTGGAAAACATGTTTCGCAATTTATGAGTTCTGTAAAGATATCTGTTATTATTTTCATTGTCAATATACATGGCATTAAATACTTCATACTCCTGGAACTGAGAGGAATTTTTTTCCGCTCAAATTTTAAATGAGATGGGCTTTGCTTGAGTAGTAGCATTTTCATGACTCCCTTCCCACTTCAATGCTGTTAATTCTGCTTCTTTACCTGCTTCTGTCTTTCACGTCATTTTATCAGTTCATCTAACACAAGCATTTCTTTTCTGGTCTTTCTCATAGAGTTTGATTTTTTCCTATACCATCTTGAATTTTTATCCACTATCTCATCTTGCTGTCTTAACCATAAACATTTTTTACTCAGATACTTGAGGAAAGATCATTTCTTCATGGTTGTTGTAATTATTTAAAATCGAGGCTCCTTTTAAGTTCTAATCTTCTTGAGGTATAGGCAAAGGTGGAAGGGGATTGACTGCTGAGTGCTGGTTTATTGAGCCACTACAGTGTGCAGGATGGTTCTGTTTAGGCAATACCGTATACTCATGCATACTGAATCTTAGCCATGAATATCTAACAGAACAGCTTTGTTCACTATTGTCATGTCTCTCGGTTTACAAACTTGGAGTTAATGGTTCTTTAATTTTGCCTGCACGGGCACTGTGGGTGGCTGGGGCATATGGTACTTTTGAATGTAGTCATCAGTTGATTTGGAATATTCTTCTTCACTGCAAAAGGTTGGATCCTTCCCACCCTTCGGACATTGTAGTTATATTATGATCTGCTTTTTCTTCTTCTTCTTTATTATAAGGTATTAACTTTCTGCTTTACACTCTTTTTTAAGATAAATTTCGTTTGATCTTCATGATTTAGCATGACTATTTTTATTGCTGATACTTTTGTGAATTGAGTATCACCTGACGGTCGATACTGTTATGCATGGTTATGTCATCTGACTCATCCAAATGATTCCACAGTAAAATAGCAAATGTGAATTCAACAGTTCTTTCTAGGCCTATTATAATAGTCCCAAATTTGCTATAACTCAGGCAAAATGCCACTTTCTATATAGGCATTTCTGTAACTCAGGCACAAGCTAGACCATATAAACAGTCTAATGCTGGACAAGATAGTTTAGGGAAATGACCCATCTATAGATGTGCTGACTTTTATGAAACCTCCCACAGGTCCACTATGGGCTAGAGTTGATATGAAGGCATCACCTAATTAAGAAAATAATGGCTGTGAGAGAAGAACGCTTTAACAAGAGTTAAATGGTTTAACACCTAACTTGGCATCTTGATAATAGGAAAGAATATCCAAAACTATTGAGGATGAAAGTGGCAGAAACCTCAGTCAAGCTTATGAACATGTTAGTCAAAATAATTTGGCTTTTAGAAGAGAAATTTGTAAAGACAAATGTGTCATGAGAGGCTTAGAAGTGAAGGCATGGCACATGTGATGTCCAAAATCTCTTCAACTGAAATAGGGCAGCAATCAAGAGCCTAAGGAGAGGTTTGAAGGTCATCGATGACCAATCGGGGGTCCAGCAATTCAGTTTTTTGAAATGATCTAGGTCAAAAATTGGTCCAAATAACTTTGTGGAAAGAGGTAATGGAAATAGATCTCTTGACCATGCTTTTTATTTAAGGACATTTAGGTGTCAACTGGTGAGTAAAGATGAGACTCAAAGTTCTTATATTCACTTGCAAATGAAAGAATGTCAGAACAAACTCTAAGCTCTGTGATAACAGCAATAATCAATGCATGATGGAATAATATCGGAAATGTGATTCCTGGCACTACATGGGAGCAGGCAATGAGTGGGCATAACTGCTGAGTTAAGATCTGATGCCATGTTTATACTTGAGAGATTAACTTTATCAAAGTTCTATGGTGTGGAATGTGTTTGATGATACCGTGAAGAAGAAGGTAGTTTCTGGAAAAGGCTGCATGGAAACAGCCACCAAATTGGTTATGAAGATGAGAGGATGGCATCATGTTAATACAGGTTCCTTTTTCCCCCAGGGGCTGTGTGCATGTGTTGTGGGTAGGTGTTGGGGAAGCGGTTGGAGTGATGGTTTGCATGAGGCCCATAGACAATGTGCTGCACAGTACAGTGTAGCCATCCCCAAATTCTTCTAACCCTCCGAACAGTGCTGAAGGTGAGATTTGAACAAAGGTCCTTGGTACAATTATCAAGAGGCATTAGCAGCTTGATAAGCTGACACCTTCCTATAATGTAAATTTAGTTCCACAGTACACGATCATGAATAACTCGGAAATTCTGCATCATGGTGCTTTTTTGAAGCTTTCATGAAGTTTCTGTGACATCTTTCGCTTGCACTCTATGAACCTTGAAGAGCAAAGTCAGTGTTTATGTAATTTCTTCTTATACAACCAAGCATTTGCAATTTCATTCTTACTCTTTTATGTATAGAACCGATGATATGACTAATATGCAGGAGGCTGAGCATAGAAATAAAACATCAAAAACATAAGCATAAGCCATAAAATAGGTGATGTACTCTTTTGGATGGTTATCGTTCTATATTGTCAGTAACAAATGGATCTTATTGACTGTCAAATATACTGATGCTTTCTGTCTCATCTTTTTTGAAACTAAGGGAAGCAAGCTATTTAGCAAACATCTGGCTCTGGTGCTTGTTTTATGTCCATGTTGACACGAGATCTTTTTACCATGAATTTTGCTGCTTGCTGCATGACACAGTTCTACATGGTCTCCACAATTTAAGAAGCATGAGAGCAAGGCTGTATTTTAAGGACATTCTTCTCTATTATCTTTCATAATACTATATCATATTTATGATGCTGACATTCTGTTTTACATTTAGTCTTATAAGAAAAACCTTGATTTTACATCGTCGTCTTGAAAAATTTTCTGAATTAAGAATGCACCGAATCACTTTTTAATTCTGCATCATGCAAGTTAGATTAATACTACTAGATGGCTAGCCTTATATGAGTTGCTGCTTTTTGACATCATGTTTCTAAGCACCAATCAACCTTCTTTCCCCTGGATGAATAATATATTTACCATGATAGGGATTATGAGTTCACAAATTGCAAACAGTGCTTTCACTTGGGGCACAGCTGCTGTTCTTCCATTCTACACTCTGATGGTTCTGGCACCTAATGCCAAGCTTGTAAGTATAATTTGTAGATTTATGAAGTGAATATGATTTCAAATTGACCAATGTTTGAGCATCTCAATATGCTCGTTCTATTTGAATTTGAATATTGACTGGATTTCTTAATTGCCAAAACTCAGACTAAAAGAACTATGGAGAGCAGCACTCCTTATGTTATTCTTGGAGTTCTGTATTCATACCTTCTTTATCTGTCGTGGACTCCGGACAAAGTAGGCTTGATTTTTGCAAGTAAATACTTGCTGCCAGAGGTTTGTATTCAGTTTATGCTGTACAGTGTTGAATTTATCGTTGCAGTATATCTTTGACCTGGCACATCTGTCATGTTATCTGCAGTTACCTGGCATAGCAAAAATGTTTACAAATGAAATGACCCTGGCTTCTGCATGGATTCACTTACTGGCTGTAGACCTTTTCGCAGCAAGGTCTGAATTTTGCTACTCTTCAATCTCGTCTCTCCTTTTTGTGCTATTTCACTGCTCCCCTCAATCTCAAATTCTGTTCAGTCTCTACACTGAACAAAGTGAATGATGCATCATCTCCTATTTTCACAGTTTTATATAGAGTAGCCCATTCTTTTCTCGATATAGAAATTCTTATGCACACTGCGTTTTTGTCATACAGGCAGGTATTTCATGATGGTTTAAAGAACAAAGTAGAGACTCGACATTCAGTTTCTTTATGTCTTCTTTTCTGCCCGATTGGAATTGCTACTCATGCCATCACTAAGATGCTAACGAAAAGGGCAAATCAGTCACACTAAGGCTTAAATTTAGCTGAACATTTTTTTTTTTTGGGTCTCAATTCAGCAATTATGTTGGAAGAATAATGTACATTTGAAATTATGCCTGCATATACTCTAGTAGGGTTAATATTTGAGCTCGTAATACCAGATTTTTTTTAATAAATTATTTACCTGAACCAGCAAACTTCAATAGTGCTTGCTTTCCAGTCGCTGGAAGGAGTGCACCAATTTGCTTCAGTCCAAGTGAGTGATTATGATCTGGAAATATTTATGGAAGAAAAACTTGGATGTAGATATTCAGAGAAAAACTTATTCAGCTATAGATATTACAGGTATTCGTCTTTTTTTTAAAAAATGATAGAGATATCACCGTCGAAAAAGATACTGCAGGAGACGTAAGCTTACTCCAAAATAAGATGGATCAAAATATATATAAAAAAGGCTGGAGGACACTAATTATGTTCAAAAATATTTCTTATAAAAGAAAATACACTTAAATAGTTTGAGTTCTATGAGGTACATATTTTATTTCCTCTTTGAGTTCTATCCCAAACATTTGATCGACTCTCTCTTTGACATGGTTAATCAGTGCCAGCATATCTGCTGAAGTGGATCCATCGAAGTTGATGAAGAAGTTGGCATGAACCTTGGAAACCCTTGCACCGCCTATCTGGAGCCCTTTTAGTCCGGCCAACTCAATTAGCTCTCCCGCCGACATTCCTATTCCCAGGGGATTCCGAAACACCGACCCGGCACTGCGTTCCCCAATTGGTTGAGTCTTCCTTCGCCTGCATATTTGTACAGATTACGATTAAAACCAATCATGCAATAATAATAATTAACTGAGACCACGTAAGCTTTAGAAAAGGGGGAGGACTTAAATCGAAGCAGAGGATTAAGTTGCAAAGAAATAAGAAAATTTGTTGAATAATTGATCTATGAATTATTTATATACGATGCATGCAGTACAATTCAACGAGCAGGGTACTCTAACCAGAAATAAATGGATCCACAAAAGATCAGGCTCACCTCTCCAAGAAGGCCCTTTGCCGTTCCCTCGTGGTCTCGGCCGGCACCAACCGAACGTGACCGCTACGATGGCGGCCAGGTCCTTCATTTGTTGGAACGTTGACCACCGATATCCAAAGGCCATGTCGCTCCTCCTCAGCACCCTGATCTCTCCATCCATGGTGACCATCTCCACGCTATCAATCACATCTGCAGTCTCCTACACAACGCCACCCAAAGATCACATAACCGAGATCAGAATAGATAAAAAGAAGGGAAACAGCGTAGAAGCCGATGGCAAATTAATGATTCACCTGGCCGCCAGCTCCAGCATTCATGAAAACAGCCCCGCCGACCGTCCCCGGGATGCCACCGGCGAACTCGAGGCCCGAGAACCCCTCGATGGAGCAGCGCACTCCGAGGCGGTTGAATGGGTATCCACTGCCAACGCGATAGACGCCGGGCTCGATCGCTTGGAATTGGTCAAGCCGGTTGAGCAAGACAAAGCCGTCGAAGCCGCGGTCGTCGAAGAGGCAATTGGAGCCCTTGCCGACGATCAAGAAGGGAACGGACCTCGCCCGGCAATAGCTGCAAAATTTGGAAAAATTAAAATAGCGTCAGTTACGGGCCCGATGAGTGTATGGTGTTTGGTCCGAAGGTGGCACCGACCGGATGGCGGCGAGGAGCTGGTAGGGCTGGGAAACTCGAAGGAAGTAGCTGCAAAGGCCGCCGATGCCCCAGCTGCTGAGCTCCTTGAGATGCTTTTGGTCTCGAAGGACGCATTGCTCGATGAGTGATTGCTCTTCTTGTCGGTCATCTACCGAAGGTATGGAGTTCAGAGAAAGCTCTTCTTTGATGGATAGAGTACTGGTGGTGTTTAAGGGGAGAAGGAGCTGGTTGTGGGGGAAGGACAGAGAGGGGCTTTTAGCTCTCAAAGAGCCATTTGGGTTGGCTTGAGTGGGGAAGAAATGAGGGGAGACGAGGGGATAGAAAACAATGCCATGCTTCTCATGCTCTTCTCCCCTCTCGCTTCTCTCTTCTTTCTATGTATGAGTCCTCAGGCCATAAGAACCATTCTATTTCTAGGTGAGTTCTTTTGAACCGGAGAGTCTCTGAAGCCATAGATCAAACATTGGGGCTGCGCAGAGGTAACTACTGCGGACACGACCTCATCATTGAATCATCTCTTTCTCGTGGGATCCTTCAATAATGGTTGTTGTATTAATCCTTGAGATCTATTGCGGCATGGTTCATGTGGAACTCTACCTCTCTTCGGGTGCCTTTGAATCCATGTCCATTGCGATAGAAGGATGGTGGAGACAAAGAGCGATGACGTAACTGGATCAAGGGGTGTGGTATGCCGGTGGGGACCCGGATCTATGTCCGTGATCTGTATTTGATTCCGTGATGTCGACAAACATATAGAAGTGCTTGGCGGTTGATAGGATGGTGAGGCCTTCAAATCTAAAGGAAATAGAGACAGGAGTTGAATTACTGGTGACAATTATTAATTCTGGATTTAACTCTTGAAATTGTGTTCTGAAAATTGCAATATAGGCATTATGTTACGGGGAGAAATTCTTTGTGCCTCGTAGGCAGCGTAGAAAATGTGATACGGAGCGAATTTTATCTGATTAATTCATATAATTATTATTTTTTAATATATATTTAATATTTATAATTTATTTTTATTAAAATTTAAAAATAAAATATTTTATTTTTTAAAAAAATTATGACATCTTATATTCATATCATGACATTATACACGTAGAAAATCATAATTTTGATATAGGATATTATGATATATCATAGAATGTTATAATTTTTTTTCAAAGAACAGAAGTATTTTCATCATTCAAATTTTTAAATATTAAATGTATGTTGAAAAGTGATTGAACAAAAATACTCGTTTTATATTATGACATCCTACATACAGAAAATCATAATTTGACGTAGGATATTATAATATGCCTTAGGATGTCACAATTTTTTGGACCATATTATGATATCCTGCGTGTAGTAAGTCATAATATGCAATAGGATGTCATAATTTTTTCTAACGAATAGGAATATTTCGTCATACAAATTTTAAATGAAAAATGAAACTGCAGCCATTAAATATACGTTGAAAAATGATGACTATATGGATCAATCATATAAAATGATATGTTCCACGTTGGATTTTTTATATCGCCCATGATGCAATTTTCTCTTAAGAGAGATAGAGCGAGGGTTAAAAATGAGATCTATATGGGAGGCACTAAAAAATAATAATATACGATCGGCTTGAATGCACATAATTGATCGGAGAAATTGAGTTTTGAGATGTGGGCTGGCCGTAGGTTAGGCTGAGAGAGATTATTTTTTTTTCCTTTTTTGTGGGTTTTATGTTTCTAAATGATAGGAAAAAAAAAAAAAAAAAGGGAGGAAACGAATGAAATACATGAAGGACGTAATCGTACCGGGGAAGAAGAGAACCCATCACCATTCTAAACTATGATGCGTGGATGGTGGAAAATATTTGCTTTTGACCCCTACTTCTTGATGGGTAGTACTTGGCGGATCATAGATGCTTGTGTTTATTGAGCATTTACTTGAATATGACACGTGCATTGCATATGTTTTTATTAAAAATAATTAATAATATAATTAATAAATATTATTGGTGTGATTGAATAAAATTTTATATATTTAATTTTAATAATTTATATAAATAAAAAATAATATAAGTGTGATACAGAAGTCTTCAATGCAACTCTAAAGTTATCTGATTTTCATGAAACAGGATAATCATGGTGCAATTTTTTTTAAAAAAAATAAATTATGCTCATGATTTCTAAATCTAATCAGATTTTTTTAGAAGATTCATATTTTACAAAAAAAAAAATTATTTTTTAAATTATCTAATTTAATATTATCTTCGGACATAATTTCAATTATTTTCTCTCATCAGAAATTCGAAATGGTAAGATCCGATACTTATGTGATGTTTATATGATATTAAATTTTTAAAAATATTGATGTGGCGCTTATATGATATTATTTTTTTTCAATTATATTTTTCTTTCTCCTTCTTTCAAGTTATTTTCTTTAAAGATGATGGGGCCATGGAGGGAAGAAGGTTTGGAATGGGAGGAAAGATGATGAAATCGATGCTGGCTAGGCAGGAAAAGTTGGGAGGAGATGATGAGAGATGAGTGGAGGAAAAAAAATAGAGCAAAGAAGATGGATGGAGCTACGAAGGGAAGGAATTTTTTTTTCTTTCTTTTTTTTTATTGGAATTTGAAGATAAGAAAAAGAGAGATTTGAGATGAGAGATTTGGAGAAGAAGATAAAGATTTAAAAAAATGAGACATTAGGAATTTTGATATTTGAGATGAAGAAGATGATGTGGTTCAAAATATTTTAAGCCACGCCAGTGCCGATTGAGCCATACGAGGAAAGAATACTCTATATAAACATTAGAAGTCTACATCAGATTTTTGGTGAGAAAAAAATATTTAGAATCATACTTGAGGATAGTATTAAATTAATTCAGATAATTTGAGATCAAATTTTAGCTTTGTAGTTTTTGAATCATTTAAAAAATTTGACTTAATTTAGGAATCATGAATATAAAACTATAATGCAAGATACATGGAAGAATAAAGCACGTATCGCACCGCGGCACAACACACAAGTTGGTGTTATTTCGTAACTTCTGTTTGTAAGAACGTACATAAATTAGCAATTTATATATTTAAATACCAACCAATCCTAGCTATATTTTCTTCCATTTGGATGGGTAATCTTGATCGAGTTTTCTTTAATTTTATCATGAGAATAAGGTACCGTTGCTACTTCCAACTTTTCTAATATGAATTAGGTAATCATTCTAAAAAGCGATACTACATTCTGGGATGATAAAAACGCAAAGGTTTTGCAAATATTCCATTAAAACTAGCTCGATTTTTATTCTTTTATATTTATAAGGCAAACGCTTAAAGTTGTTTGTTAAAATAAGTTAGATACCTGACATGGTATGGAATAGAAAATTATGACAGCCATTTTCAAATAAAGCTGACAGGCCAGGAACTCGTATTTTTTTATGATTGCAATAAACTTAACGATGCGGTGCTAATATTGAGTCTATTGCGGCCAATTTCTTATCATCCGTCATTGATAAAAATAGGAGAAAATTCTCATGGATCAGAATTATATCCGATAAATTTTTTTGATATTTAAATCAGAGACGGGATTGATGAACAGTTAATAAAAATATTGAAAGTGATAAAATTTTGACTCAAAATTATCTTATCCGTGCTGCTCGTTTACCTCTTTTTTATAGATGATTCGGATGTAACCATCGAGCACGTGGTCTCACTTTTTATGGTATTAAATTATCGAACCATAATTATGGAGTTAGTAAGCTGTTTATTTTTATTAATGACCGCACTACGTAGTCGATAACCGTTCATAACGGTTAGGGTATGTTGAGCAGATTTGCCGAGTATATATCGATAATACTGATAAGTCGGTAGAGATAAGTCGTTAGAAGATCCGAATATGCATCGGCTAGTAATTTTGATATGTTAATGGTCTTCGATCGGGAGTTAACCAAATTATTACCGGATGGTTGATAGTAGTCGACTATCGGTCGGTCGGTCGATTGTGAGTCGACGTAATGTGCTTATGCGGTCGATGTAGAGTCAGAGTCGGAGGTCGGTTGACTTATCCCAACAGTTGCTCCCCACTTCCAAGTCTAAGGTGATTCAACGTGTATATTATCACGTGGTCTGTCACGTTGGACGAAGGGAGTTGTCACGTGTTGCCTCGAGCCCCAACTTGACTGTTAGTCGAGAATTCTCCAGCTATTTTGTCGTTTCGATGGCTGCAAAATTATTATCGAGCTGTCATGTCGATAGGACAATTCGATATCGAATGTCAGTATCGAACGTCATTTCAGAAAGATAATTTGGTGTCGGACGATATGATTTTGACTAGTAGATTTTGACCACGTGTCCGAATGTCATTGAATCGAAGCTGTTCACGCGGATGACGGTAAGATGGCATGATCAAGAGCAGGTGCGTCGAACTGTCCGACCAATGATCGATTCGGATGTTGCCATGTGTCGTCATCTGATGAGATTCCTATTTGACCGCTTCCATCCTGACCGTTGATGGATCCTATATATATAGGGTCGCTTTCGGTCAAACTTTTATTTTGTATTTTGTCTTCATCTTCTATTACAGAAACTCTATCGGAAGGTCGCCCCAGTACCAGAGAACTCCAAGGCTCCTTCTTCACCTTCTTTTTGGTTTTCAGGTCAAGTGTTCTTGTCTTTCTTGGGTCATCTCTTTTTGGTTCTCTCTAATTTTCTTTTCCATGGTTAGGGTTTTTCTTCTCGGGATAGTCGGTCAGAGAACCTGACCGACAAATCTCTTTCGGATCCAGAAGTGGAGGCTTCTTCACTATCTGAACCCAATGTTGAACGGCTCCGGGAGCAGTATCACATCTTAGAGCAGTATCAGTTTTTTGTGCCTGATGCCGATGGTCAGGTGAACTCCCCTCCTTCGGGCGAGGTTGCTTTTTATATCGAAAACTTTCGGATGGGCCTTCGATTTCGGATTTTGAAGTTCGTCCGAAATTTGCTTGACTATTATGGTCTTTGCCCCGCTCAGCTGGCACCGAACTTGGTACGGCTTATAATTAGCTTTGCTTTGTTGTGTCGGCTAATACCGACTGAGTCTCATCCTTCTCTTTTTCGTACCTTCTTTATTCTCCATCTCCATCCTAAGACCAAGGGTTGGTGGCTCTTCAACCCAAAAAAAAGTCTTCTTTCATCACCGATCTTCCATCGTCCATTCATGGATGGAAGAACCAATTCTTTTTTGTTTCCTCTTTTCTTCCTTAGAGTTTTTCTTTACATTGGGGTGATCCAAAGACCGGCCCCAACGAGAATAGTCAGATGGAGGTCGACGATCGGAAAGACTTCCTTCGATTGAAAGACATGGCAGTCCTACCGCAGAGAGAGCTGATGATCGAACAAGCTCTCTACGATGCCGGCCTTAGTTCAGTCACCACTTTAGGTATAGCATAGTCGATCACTTTTATTTTTTTTGTTTGTTTCTGAATTGTACTGACTTTCTTGTTACGATTGCAGCTATGTAGCCGAGGACGCGAGTATCAACCATCGATGTTCGTCAGCATGCTGTCAAGAAGAAGGCAGCATTCGAAGCTGGACCCTCCTGACCATCGAAGAAGGGTCAGGCTCCTACCTCATCGGCAAGGAAATTTGACATATCGTCGACGTCGGTTCCTGAGCCGATTTTGGCACTGTTGGCCCCGACAGTGCTCTCTGAAGTGCTGTCCGTTGAGGGTGGGACGGCAGAAGAAGATGGAGCTGTCGTAACACTATCGACAGCTCCACCAACTGAGGTTCGGGTCGAGGTGGAAGTCGCGATCGTGCCAGAACAATCAACGACTGCGCTGCCGACAGTGCTTTCTGACATGCCGTCCGTCGAGGGTGGGACGGTAGAAGAAGATGGAGCTGTCGTAACACTATCGGCAGCTCCACCAACTGAGGTTCGGGTCGAGGTGGAAGTCACGATCATGCCAGAACAATCAACGGTTGCACCGGTGGTTCCTCCAGTGAAACCCTCCCGGGCACTGTTGAGCTATGATTTCCCCACATTTTCAAGCATGGGGTTGCAGACAGAAGATCGGAGGAAGGCACTGGCGACTTCGACAGACGATGGATCATCGATGGGTTACACTGTTCATTTTGATATCAGAGCTCCTGAAGATGAGTCGGCCTTGGCCAATCCGGCATTGGCCAAGCGGCTCATCCAAGCTGTTCTTCTCCTGGCTGATTGGGAGAACAGGAAGAGTAGAACCATCGCTGAGATATTTTTCTCTTTCTATCCGTTGATACTCGGGTAAGTTTTTTTTGCACTTCTTTTTTTTTTATCTGATCTGACTTATCTTCTGCTTGCAGTTGGCACACAATATGTTCGACTTGGAGGTCGGCTATCGGAAGGTTGTTGACTTTCGTCAGACAGAGATGGACAAAGTGGCGGCCGACAATGTTGAGAAGGCGGCTACCCTTGAACAACTTCGGACGGCGATCGAGCGGAGGCAAAGCTTTAGGAGGAAGTCTCCCATCTGATCGCCGACCTTCAATCTTCTGGAGCTGAACTTGAGTTGGCTCGTCAAGACATCTTATCTCTTGAGTCGAGGATCAAGAGTAAGAAGCATTCTATCCATCGACTTCGAAAGGAGAGGGATAGGTGCATCAACAAACTTGAAGCCGAATATGAAAGACATCGGGCCACTCTGAAAAGGTTGGCACTGACCGATGATGAATGGACTTCCGCAAGAGTTGACGTAGAGCTGGTGAGAGTGGAAGCAAAGTCGACAAGGGAGGCTCTGCACCATGTCATGGAGAACTTCAAGAATTCAGAAGAGTTCAAGGAAGAGGTCTTCGAAGGCGGGTTCACCTCTTACTGTGTTGGGTATGAGGACAGTCGAGATGCAATCAAAAATTGTACCTAGATCTTGACTTGAGCAGCATCATTCCTCCCATCTCGAAAGATGGAGCTGCTGAAGAAGCCATGCTGATCGAAGATGGAGCACCGATAGCATCAGAAATTGTTCAAGTCCCCGATGCTACACCAGACCAAAGAGATGGAGATGGCTACTGATGATCGGTGTAATTTTTATTTCTTTTGGTACTCAAAAATTTTATAATCGGACTTCGGTCTAATTTGTAACTTTCTTTCAATGAATGAATGAAAGAATTTTTAAGTATAGACTCTCTTTCTTTGTATATCTGCAATGTCGTAGAATTATTTTCAATTATCGAATATCAATCGACAAGTCGAATATCTGATAGTAATTATAGGATTCATTCGTTAATCGAATATCCATTGACGTACTTAAGTATTAGGATAAGCGATAATAAACTGAATATCCTTCGTCCGATCTTAGTCGAGTTTAGTACGTCAGGTTATTTGATAATCGATAGCAAGCCGAATATCTTTCGATCGATCATAGTTGAGTCGGTATAATTTTAATTCGATCTAGATCGTATTGGCATAGCATTCTGCTTAGTTAAGACTAAGTCGGTATAATAGTCATTCGACTAGGGTCGGCTTTTACAGTGAAAAATTGAGATATATTCGGTATCGAGATATAGTGGGTATTTTGATTTTTACAGTGAAAATCGAAATATAGTCGATGTGTCGGTTTTTATAGTGAAAAATCAAAATATAGTCGATAGAAATTGATCGTTCATCTATCGGTCTATTACCACTTTGTAGTTTAGTGAAACTTGTGATTCTGAAATTCAATATTTCATTTTGAATAACGTACACACGGACAACTTTATTGATAATATATTTTCAAGTTGTTAGCCTTTCATATTCGGAAGATGGTTACTCCCTCTAGAGTTTCTAGCCGATATGCGTCCGATCTAAGTATTTCGGTTATCCTGTAAGGTCCTTCTTAGTTCAGAGATAATTTTTTCTAGTCAGGAGGTCCTGAGACTTCTGCTTTCCTTAGGATCAGATCTCCAAAATGAAAGACCTTCTGTTTAATTTTGTATTATAATATCGGACTATCCTTTGTCGATAGGCTGTCATCCGAACTTGAGCTTGCTGTCGGACTTCTGAAAGTAGAGCTAAATCGGCTCTCTGACATTCTGAGTTGCTCGGTTCACTATATTGCTTTACTATTACTGATGGTAATTCGATCTCAAGTGGGATCATCACTTCTGTTTCATAAGCCAGATTAAATGGCGATTCTTCCGTTGGTATGCGATGAGTCGTTCGGTATGCCTATAAGATCGGATATAATTCTTCCATCCGAGGCCTTCCGCTTCATTCAGTCTGATCTCAAGTCCATATAGAATCATTTAGTTCGTTACTTTCACCTCTCTATTAGATTGTGGATGGCCGACTGATGTAAGTTTGTACATAATATAAAATTTTGCACAGAACTTTTTGAAATTCTGATTGTCGAATTGCTGATCATTGTCAGTGATGATGGTGTGTGATAAATCGAATCTGTATATAATTAATTTTTGAATGAAGTCCTCCATCTTACTCTCAATGATTTATGTCAGAAGTTCAGCTTCCATCCACTTGATGAAGTAATCGATGACGATCACTATGAACTTCCTCTGACCATATGTCGGAGGAAAAAATCAAGTATGTCAATCCTTCGTTGTGTGAAGGTCCATATCGCAACAATTGATGTTAACTGACTTGTCGGTTGGTGTTGTATATTTACATATCTCTGACATGGTTCACATCTTCGGACAAGTTCAGCTGCATCTTTCTTCATAGTAGGCCAATAATATCCTTGTCGTAGGACCTTGTAAGCTAAAAATTTGTCCCCCAAGTAATTTTCACAAATTCTTTCATGGACCTCCCTGAGTGCATAGTCGGCATCTGTTGGTCTCAAACACTTCAGTAAGAGAAGAGAGAATGACTTTTGTATAGATGATCATTCATTAAAATATATTGAGAGGCTGTCCATCTAAGTCATTTGGCTTCTGAGGGATCCGTCGGAAGAGTTTTATCTGTCAAGTACTGGGCAATCGGATCCATCCAGCTTAGCTTATCAGTGATTTGTAGTACTTTCTCGATTTTATCAATACTCAATTGTTCAAGACATTCGACGAATGTCCGATCCAGTGAGTTGAAAGAATGGTTGCGAGTCGTAAAAGTGCATCGGCTCGAGCATTCTCTATTCTTGAGATATGAAAGATTTTAAAATATTTTAATATTGAAGTTAAATCTTTCACCTTCTAAAGATACTTCATTCTAATAGGATCTCGAGCTTCAAACTCGTCCTTAATCTATCCAGCAATCAGTTGTGAGTCGGTGAAGATCTTTAGACTATCGATATCAAGCTCCTTAGTAATTTTAAGTCGGTTAAGAGTGCTTCATATTCAGCTTGATTATTCAAAGCTTTAAAATTGAACCGAAGGACATATTCAGTTATAACCTCCTCGAAATTGATGAAGATGAGATCAGCTCCGCTGTCTTGTGTATTAGATGCTCCATCAATATGTAGCACCCATGCCGATGTTAAGTCGAGTTCGGGAGTTGCGGCCTATTTTATTTTGTCTTTAGCTTCATCCTCAGGTTTATTATCTGGTATTGTACATTCGATGATGAAGTCGGCTAAAACTTATGCTTTCATTGATGGACATTGGCGATATTGTATATCAAATTCATCGAGCTTTATTACCCACTTTGTCATTTGACCCGACGTATCAGGTTAGTGTAAAATTACCTTCAACGGCTGATCTGTCAAGATGACAATAGAGTGTGCTTAAAAGTATAGACGAAGTCGCTGTAATGATATGATTAGAGCATAAATCATCTTCTCCGCTCGTGAATATCTCACTTCAGCATTGTGAAGCACCTTGCTAGTGTAATAGATTGGTCGTTGAATTCGATTTTCATTCTCTTGGACAAGTATCGAATTAACTGCTTCCATCGATGTCGCCAAGTAAAGATACAAAATTTTTCCGACCTTTGATTTTGTAAGCAGCGGTGGAGATGTTAAATATCTTTTTAGGTCTTCGAAAGATTGTCGATACTCGTCTGACCATATGAAGTCGTTTGATTATCTCAAAATCTTGAAGAAAGACAAGCATCTTTCTACCGATCTTGATATGAATCGACTAAGTGCGACAATCTTTTCGTTGAGCTGCTGTATCTCTTCTTGAAACTAGGATGCTTCATGTTGATGATAGTCTTTATTTTTCGAAATTGACCTCGATTCTTCGTTGGGATACAAGAAATTCGAAGAACTTTTCAAAAGTTTTCTGAATGCACATTTTGTCGGGTTCAACTTCATCTGATGTCGTCGAAGTATACTGAAGGCTTCTTCTAGGTTCCGAACATGATCAGTAGTTTGAGAATTTTTCACTAGCATGTCGTCCATATATACTATCATATTTCGTCTGATCTGTGTCTTGAAGATTTTATTGATTAGCCGTTGATATGTGGCTCCAGCATTTTTTAAACTGAAAGGCATTACTTTATAACAGTAAATATCTTTATTGATTATGAAAGTTGTGTGCTTTTCGTCTTCGGATGCCATTCGAATCTGATTGTAGCTTACAAAGACATTCATGAAGCTGAAGAGTCGGTGCCCCAAAGTCGCATCAACTAGTTGATCAATCTTCGATAAAGAAAAACTATCTTTGGGACAAACTTCATTTAGACTTGTGTAGTCGATGCAGATTCTCTATTTTTCATTAATTTTTCTCACCATCACTATATTGATGAGCCAATCGGAATAGGTAGCTTCTCTAATGAAGCCAGCTGCAGGGAGCTTGTCGACTTCTTCGTCGATGACCTTCTGTCTTTCAAGAGCAAAAGATCTTTCTTTTGTCTCACCGGTTTAACTTTTGGATCAATATTTAGTCGATGGATTATTACTTTCGGAGGATTGCCTGGTATATTAGTAGCCAATCAAACAAAAATATTGATGTTTGCCCTAAGTAGATTTATTAGTTGCTGCCGCTCCAGATCAGATAGCTGCGATCCAATTTGGACCGTCTTCTGAAGATCTTCTTCTTTTAATGGGATGAAAATTAGTTGTTCGACTGGTTCACCCCTCTATTCATTTCTTTTTGATCCAATTTATCGACGGATAAAGAGTCTTCGGATTGATTATTTGTGTGAAAACTAGGAAGCATCGTCGGACAAGTTATTGATCTCCACGCATCTCTCCGACTCTATTTTTTGTCGAGAATCAGACTAGTAGATGATAAGTTGAAACTATTGCTCTCAGAGCATGCAGTCTAAGTCGTCCGAGTATAGCATTATAAGTCGAGAAAATTCGGACAATCGTGAATATCACGAGAACAGTATTCTGTTGTGGTTCAGTTCCTGTGGTTAATAAGAGAGTGATTTCTCCCTCCACAATAACTGTATCTCCTGTGAAATCGATCAATGACATCAAAACTCTTCTAAGTCGATCAGTTGGAAATCGCATTCGAGAGAAAATCAAGTAAACAATACATCCGTCAAGCTTCTATTATCCACTAATTTTTTTATATCATAATTAGCTATCGTTGTCGAGATAATGACAGTATCATCATGGAGAGTTTGAATTCTCTGAACATCTTTTTTGAAAAAATTATTATATTATCGAGTCATCATTTTTCACTGACTCTTCTTCGAAAGTTGCCCTCAATTTTCTATCATCTGGAGATCATGCTGATTACTCCCGTCGTTGGTCGATTGTTGAGTGTCTCCTCAGCTTGCGACTGAGGTTGTCGGTTGGTGGAAGATTGAGTCGGGCGATCACGTCAGAATTTTCGAGGTAACATCATCGAATCAGGGCCTCTATCTCGTCCCTAAGCTGGATGCACTGTTCGATATCGTGACCGTGATCACGATGAAACTGACAGTATTTTTTCTATCTCGGCTCCTCGATGGTGCTTTCATTGGTGGAGAGTGTTATAAGTACTCTTCTCCTTCGATCTCTATCAGGATCTGCACACGGAGAGCAAAGAGAGGAGTGTAAGAGTCATACCTGCCATAGCTGTTCGGCTTCGGACTCCGTAGTCGAGGTGAAGCTCTTTTGTTGACAATCGGCCTACTTGATTCGGCCGTAGCTTCACTTTTTTTTGTTTCTTCTTCTGAACTTTTTCATCTGTTTGGCGTCGGTTAGAAGCAACTTCATCCGTACAAATATATTTATACGCATGCTCCAGAAGTTCAGCATAGGTTCGGGAGAGAATTTTATCTAGAGAATATGTGAATCTGAATTTCCTCAGACCCCTTTTCATAGTTGATATAGTCATGTCTTCATTGAGATCCCTAACCTCAAGTGTGGCTGTATTGAAACGAGCCACAAAGTCTCTCAGTGTCTCTGTCTCATCTTGCTTGATTGAGAAGAAACTGTCGGATGTCCGTGGCAGCCTTCGGCTTGTGCTGAAGTGGACCACGAAAGAATGCTCGAGCTGTTCGAAAAAGTTAATGCTCCCGACTGAAGTCCAAAATACTAGGCTTGAGCAGCCTTCCGAAGAGTTGCCGAAAAGTCAATGCATAAGAGGGCATCGGTTGCCCTCTGGATCGTCATGAGAGCCTTATAGCTCTCCAAGTGGTCGATCCGATCGGTGGAGCCATCGTATGACTCCATCTGTGGCATCTTGAATCGAGAGAAAATCGGTTCATCTAAGATGTACCGAGAGAGAGGCTGGACAGTGTGAAAGTCATAGTCATTGGAAGACTTCCAACCTTCCACTTGAAGTCGGGCGAGCTGACGATCAATGTCTCGAAACTTACGTTCATAGTCGTCAAGCCACCGTTGCTGAAAATTTCGAGGGTGGAACCCCTGAAGAGCTCGAAGAAGAAGAAGCAGAAGGCATCCGTGGCCGTTTCTCCTTTTGATACTGTGTGCACGAGAAGGAGAGGGAGAACACCGTGAATGGTGGGTGGCACGGTAAGAGTGTCGAGAATGCGGTTGTCCGTTTCGGTAGAAGTGTCGAGACGGTCGCTCCGAAGATGAGGAGGGTGAGCACCGCGGAGGACGGCGGCTGTGCCTAGATAGTACTGATTGAGCCATCGATTGCTCCATTGGTGGCTGCTGCTACTACTGGATTTGCTGCTATTGGAGGCTTTGAACCGCCTCCGTCAAAACTTTCATTTGCTGCATGAGTGTAGCAATCTGTGCGTCCGTGGTAACCACAGGATGCGAGGAACTGGGCTTTGCCACCGGAGGTGGGGGAGGAATATCTTTCCGATGGAAAGATTGCCTCACCGATCCAGTCGAATGCTGAGCTCTGATTCTCGGCATGATTGACTGTAGTTTTCTCCCTACTTGACGTGTCAATCTGTTGTGGCCAACTTTCTATCATCTGTCGCTGGTAAAGAGCACCTGCAAGACAAAATCCTCATAGACCGGAGTTATATCCAGCGGAGATCCTTCAATGCTTAAGTCAGAGAAGAGGTTGGTGAACAGCTAATAAGAATGTTGAGAGTGGCAGAGTTTTGGCCTAGAATTGTCTTATCTGTGCTGCTCGTTTACCTCTCCTTTTATAGATGATTCTGATGTAACCATCGAGCACGTAGTCCCGCTTTTTATGGTGCTAAATTATCAGACCATAATCATGGAGTTAGTGGGCTGTTTATTCCCATTAATGGTCGTAATAAGTAATCGATAACCGTTCATAACAGTTAGGGTATGTTGAGTAGATTGACCGACTATATGTCGGTAATACTGATAAATCGGTAGAGATAAGTTAGTAGAAGATCTGAATGTGCATCAGCTAGTAACTCTGACATGCCAATAGTTTCGGTCGGAAGTTAACCAAATTATTAGCTGATGGTTGATAGTAGTTGACTATCGGTCGGTCAGTCGATTATGAGTCGGCGTAATATGCTTATGCGGTCGATGTAGAGTCAGAATCGGAGATCGATTGATTTGTCCCAATAGAGTCATCTATTTAATTATTATTTTATATCAACCAAACATCATTCAATTCAAATCCTACGGAGAAATAGAAGGTTTTATGGATCTTTTCTTCCTGTAATCTAAAGATTAGAGTCTGAATTACGTTTGGACAGGCTCTTGGAATAGACTAATATATCTGATTCTTAAAAGATTTTTAATTCAATCTCATAAATATATTTAAATAAACTATAAATAGATTTAAATTTCATAATAAGTGGATAGGTGGGAGGATAGTGATATGATATTTTTTTATTATCATTGGCCAAAGAAAACAAAATATAATTAAAAAAAGATAAGGAACTTATCCCCTTTAAGACATGTTTGAATATTTAATAGGGTTGGACTAAAAATCTTATAAAATTTATATATTAGATTATTCATTTAAATATTAATTTTATATCAATCAAGCATCATTTAATCCAGATTTATTAGTTTTTCTTCTTACAACTCAAAGATCAGGATTGAGCTGAATTTGGTCTAAATTTTTAGAGAATTTAAGCTAGATAAGTCAAGAAGTCTGATTCTTGTATGATTTTCGATCCAATACTATAGAAAAATTCAAATAACTATGTAAATCCGTTTTTTTTAAAAAAAGAAAAAATAAAGGAAAGGAATGATGATCGTCTCTCCGCTTCGTGCATCTCGAAATTTACGGTCTACCACACTGAAGATCATCAAGTGAGAGCCCAGATGAAACAAGAAGGCAGCGGAGCTTTATTGATTTGACAGGGTCACCCGATTCCCTCATCCAAGAAATAATTCTGCCGGTACCAAAAACGAAAAAGAAATAATTCTGCAAAGCAAAACTTCACGACACCATTTATTTCCCTGGTGTGAGTTGGTACATGAGACTTGCCCGTCTCCTACAGTATGTCTGTGTACTACGCACGGGGCCGAAAATGAATGGTGTTCGGAAGCCGTACATTTTTAGCGATCCACATCTCCACTCGGCTTTGACCACAGGCCTTCGATCCCTTTTTTGGCTGGGGATTGTTCATTTGTGAAATAATGAAGAAAGAACCATCTAGAACCGCCTTAATCATGCTTTTCTTCTTAAAACATTTCCTATTTTTTTTTATATTAAATTTAATAAATAAATCCCCAATCCTGACTCACAGGCACCGGCACTTTTCTTCAGCCACGAGTTCTTTGGGTGACCAAGGAATCTGTGGAAATTTTAAACCATACCCCGCCCTGCCTTATTTAAACTTTTATTTTTATTTATTTATTTTTTTCTGAGGAACGACACAACCAGAGTTTAACTGGAAACTAGCTGAGCTTGACATTGTGAGGATCCAAGCAAATGTATTATAGTCTTCAAGCAGAATCGTCAAGCTTAAATTCCGTAGATTATTATAATTTACATTCTAAGGAATATATAATATAATAAAATAGAAAGAGAACGAAACAAATTTCACAATTGATTTTAAAACAAAAAGTCCTTGGAAGCTATGGATGCAGGTGGGCTATTAAAAATCCATGATCCTCAGGTAGAACCCAAATGAGAGACAAAATACAAAGGAAATAATCAAACGTCTGATGGGTGTTTTAACAGGTTTAGGAATCTGAAGAGAAGGATACCTTGGTTTCGGGGGTTCACTCTTTGAATGTATTTACAGATTACATCAGAATGCATTAAACGGCCATTTGAATGGAACTCGAATTTGAATCACAACTCGAACTTCCAATGGCTAGGAACTTACTGCTAATGCGAGAACCCAGCAATTCTGGGAAACTGCTCATCCCAACAATTAAATTGCTTCTTGTTCACATGTTAATTCCTAGTCAACATATACGATCAAAGTATTTTCATATGAATGACCAGCTAATGATTTTAGCTATAAAATGTGATTAGGTAAATGCATTACTCTGTTATTATGATAGAAGAATTAAATCCATGTTACATCCACAGATACAATAATTTAGAATTGCATTTTATCATAGCAGACAGCTTATACTTGTTCAACAAGAATTGCGACTTATGACAATTGTAGTTTCTAATGTGCTCAATCAAACAGCTCGGGCTTCTAGGACCTTTGTATCATATCATCAACACTCCCATCAAAATTCGATTGAGTATCAAAGCTAATCTGACACCAGCTTGGGCAATCCTCTCCTCCACAATTGGTAATCGAGAAAAGAAATAATCATCTGCATTCCACAACTTTGCTTATAATTTAAGGAAAGGGCCAAAACACACGCACAAGAAAAGAACTAAATTATAATGACTCACCTGCTAATGTAGAATCCTGTTCGGCATCCTTATATGCATAACGACAGGCTAAGTGATTGCTCTCTATGGCATAACTGCAGTATTGGTTAAACCAATATTTAGAATGGTAGCTAAGGAACTCAATCAATATAAATCAGCATAAAAAATAATGGGAAAATATGCATGCTGCCCTTTAAACGGCAGACAACTTTCTATTTATTAGACATAATTTTAATTTTAATTTACTTTTATTTCATTTAGTGAAAGATTTTGATTGAAGGTATATTAATATATAGAAATCATGAGCAAATAATTTCCTGATGTGTAAAATAAATAATGGAGATATATCAATTGGTTATATGCTTACTCATTGGCACAAGTCTTATACTTATTATGACAATTCTCCCAATGATCGATTTCATCAGACCATCCATTCTGCAATGAAAGATACATGATAAAAGATCACTTTTGAACTCAAAAAAGAAAGGAAGCAATATTAAATAAGATTACTGTTATTTCATAGTTTTAGCAAGTAATCTGAGACCAGAATTTTCATAACACTCCACTTTCATGTAGGCCTAGAACATTATATAAAAGAAATCATACAGAATACGTTAGCATAACTCGAAAATGTGCCTTTCCCTTTTTAAGTAATATATAGCTCTCTCTCTCTCTCTCTGAGCTAAGTATATGGCTTGCAAAGGTGTATACAACCCCATAAATACCTTTGTAATTATCAACTGAGTCCAATTTTCTTAGCAAAACAAAAAAAAAAAAAATCCACGTGCACAATGACTTTTGCATGGATATTAATATGGGAAGTAGTAGAAACTGCAGTCTTAGTAATAAACAACTTTGTATCATTGAAGCCACTGCTTGCTGCAAATTGTTTGCATAGTAAAGAATGATCATGTCCTAGTTGTTTTTTTTTTTTAGAGGAAAATCAAGGAATGAAAGAAACATACATATCTTTAGAGAAAAAGAGAAGATAAATATATCTGTACAACATTAAGACAGAGGTTAGGCATCTTTATGTGTCACACGAAAGAGAAAAGAAGCAAGAATAGGAAGAATAAAAATATAACCACCCAGACTGTTATGAATTACTTTTAACATAGAAGCTTGGAGGGTGTTGAATCCCATTTCAGACTTACAGATGCTTATTCTGTGGAGAGAAACTAATAGATGCTTATCGAACTCAAACCTCCAAGTCCAACTTAATCATAGAGACACCACAGCAGTCTATTCTCCTAATGCCTGCTTATCCAGTGATAAGCTCACCAGAATCAAAGCCAGCTTCCTAGAAAGGGCATCCACTGCTACTGGCAGATCAGCTCCTTTTGCTCTACTCTGTAGCAAGCTGTCCACCTAAACCTCCTCTGGCATCTCTCGACTTCTAATCTGTTCTAGTTTCTTTCATCATTCCATTTCTTCTCATTTCCCTTTTGTAACATATTCCATTCCATCAACTCAACAAATTTTGGGGGAATGCCTCCTCCCTTACATTGAAAAATGTTTGTACTACAATTAGTGCATTTATCTCCTATCCCCATGTAGCATGAACTACTATGTCTAAATGATACAATCAAGGACCTCATGAATGAGAAGAGGTCAGGCTTAATTACTATTTTGAAATGAATGTGTTAGAAGAAAAGATGATGTTTTTGTTTTGAGAAAGAACTGAATCTTCAATAAATGATGTTTTACATGTTGTAAATTCACGCTCAACAATTTTGAACCTTCAACAGTGGAGGATTTGTTTATCTATATATTTGCATGCGGTTGCAAGAAAAGAAACAAACATTAGAATGCAGGCTAGAAATTAAAAGCTAAATGTACATCAATTTTTTTAAAAAATTGCCCAAGCAGTAATAACTCACCGTGATGTTCCTCTGGATGGATTCTATCATGGAATTGATGTTATCATCATAAAAATCACTCATTGCAGTATCTATAATCTCCGTATCCCATACCTAGTAATGTATCAGAGCCTAAATGTTAATTATATACACAAGGACGATACTTCAAAAAACTTTTAGTTAAGAATGTTGCGAGATATCCTAATGGATTCAAAATATACTAAACATATAAATGGAAAGGATAGATACTTAACATGATGAAGGTTGGTCTTCCTTCTATACCAATGGACGATTATAGTATTCCCACCTTCATCAGCCTCCAATCCTACGTGTAGAGGTTGATGTACATCTCCCACAAAATGGGCGAGAAACATCAAGCTTTCTGTCAGATTATCTAATCACATCGATGATATAAAAGAAATTAGTCGAAAGAAAGGCCAAGAAAATAGAAAGTAAAACCTGAGTAAACATTCTCACATCTATCTGAAGAGTCCCCATAACTTCGGAGTTGTTCAGTGTAATTGTTGATTGCTCCAACCACACACATACCTTCCTGACCTCTGTCATTGAAACAATCCCCTGCATCAAATTAAGAAATACGAGCCAACCAAGGATGAGTAGATAGAAATATTTTAATCTCTTCTTAATTATTTTCGTCATTTTTAGCAAAATAAAATTTAAATAGCTCATCAGGTTTTCTTGGATCTCATGCAACTAGTACCATCAATAATTGGGTTAGGGAGGAATCCACAGTCGCAAATAATTGGATTTATAAAGAGAAGAAAGGAAGGGACCGATTACAGACCGCAATGCGGAAAAAGGCAAAATTGAGGGTTTCGAGCGCCATTTCAGCATCAGATTGGTAAATAAGAGCCTCATCCAAGTCAACAAACTAGAGCTCGAGATGAGGGAACTTTCTCAAGCCGCGGCGGCATCGACCGGGGCTGGAGATCGGAGTTCCAAGGGCATGGAATAGAGGTGGGAGGCCTTCGGAGACGTCTATGAGTTTGGGGAGAGCGAGGGTCGCCATGGATTCGAGAAGTCGAAGGCACAGGAGGAAGACGAGAGGAACGCGCCGAAGCGACAAGGCCAAGATTTAGGTTGGTCCAGTGGATTACCCAAAAAACCTCTGTTCCGCGTTAAATCACTGGCAAATTTACATATACCTCCGTAGATGAATAATTAATTAAGTATAAATCTTCAACTTGCACACTTCAACGAACATGAGACGCTAGTTGAGACTGTTTATTTCCTACAGTTTAATTGTAATAGCCACGTCCTAGTAAGAATAAGCTAGAAAGGGATCTACCTAGGACTAGATATCGAAATAATGTTACGTTGTTTTTTTTTTTTTTTTACTAAAATTCTTCTTTTCTTGTTGAACAAGAGATACAGAACGATTAATTTGTCCTCCTGGTGAGACAATAAACCACCTACCCACTAATTTACGAAGGAAATTGTTCACACAAGTGTATACAAATATGTGCGAAGCAGTGGCAGATAACCAGCAAACTTGCCGCGTGCAAGAAAAAACTGACAAACTTGCGGCAGCATCCAAGGCAATTAAAAAGGTGTTTGTATGGTAGTTGGAGCGTGGTCCCGCACGGAATACATGCCGATTGGAACACCGAACACGGCCACAAAATATCTCAACTCAGGCATGGCACACTTTTGGACTGTGGGCCTCTCCAACATAAATAATTCTCATTGCAATAACTAAATTCCCATTGCAACCAGATTTAATTTGTAAATCCCATGAAATAATAATCCACCAAAAAAACCCAAGAAATAAATTTAAAAAAAAATCAGAATCGCACTGGTTCCCCAAATTCGCAAGTAATATGTTCATAAGAATGTAAGATATTATTTTAAAAATCATGTTTTAGGGAAGAGGAACAGAGGGATTCGGTAGAAAGAAGAGCATACTCGAGTACTTGTACGTGCAATTAGGGGTATTAATGTAATGGAGAGGGCTCGACCAGCGATAATGGAACCGGATCTCGTCGGCCCACGAGCACACTGATGCCAGCTCCCCTTCCGCCGACTTTGGAAGGAGATCCAACACCGCTTTCGAAGTTTTCTCCGTGAAATATTTCTATCCCATTTGCAAAACAGAAAATCTATCTCATTAGATCCTCCGAGTATTTTTTTTTTTTTTTCTTTTTGATGCCGAATGGAGGAAGCGAGACACTTCCCCATGTTTTCGAGCGATATAATAAAAGATACCAGCACGAATTGAAGAATTAAAGAAAGCTAGCAAGCGGTGGGTTTGATGCCATACCTCTGCTATTTTACAGACGATGAAATGGCCATGCTTGCCCCAAGCATCGGCCCATGGAGCTGTAGCTATTACAGAGAGAAGAAAGATGCGGAGGAAGACCAACAGACCCATCTCCTCCCTTTCTTTCTTCTTGCCGCAGCTCTTTATGTTGTGTCCTCTCTTGTTACTTCTGTCGCATTTATGGGTGTGATGGGTTTCGCAACACCTGCCTATGTGTACCAAGGGAACTTTTGCCTTCTTGGAGGTAAGGCTGCGGCATTATTTGTGTCCCAGTTAGCAGACGGAAATTATCACACCATGGATCTTGCATAGCTTAATTATTTGCTTTGAAATGAATAATATATGTGGAGAATTATTTCAGGCCAGGTCTTTTCCTAATAAATTATTGCCGTTTGCCCCACGAGGTAATGGAGAAGGATCATATCAAACTGGGCCTCTGCAGAGGTGATGGAGGAGAACATGTTCGTTATGTTCCTTTACTCTTGTATAAATTGCATCTTACGTACATATAATTTAAGCTTCATATGTTTCTTCATATATGAACTTTAATAATTTTATATGATTGTGATGCACATGGAGTTGATGAAACATGTGGATGGTCATCCTTTTATTTTTAACAAAAATCATCCGGTGGGCATGTGGGGTTTGGTGGATCTTATCCGTATATGTAGCAACCCAAGCCAAAAGAAAACAGGAGAAAAAAGACCAGGAATCATAATTATATTTTTCCAAGGGAAATAGGAATAAAAACTTCTAGACTCAGCAAGTAGGCCCGATCTAATACCTTACTTCTTGGTTGGGAGAGAAGAACAAGAGAGAAAAGAAAAAAATATGAGAAAAAATTATTATTATTTTTTTGATAGGAAGGTTTTTTATAAAAAATAAAAAAAAGAAGAAGAGAAAAATGGAGGAAATACAAATCCCCTCAAATCCATAATTTTTTTTCTCACAAATCAAGCGAAATTAGAGAGAAAAAAATTGAGAGTTAGTGAATCTTTTATAATTTTAATCTTATCCTTTTAATGATAAAGAACAAAATTAATATTATATTTCAATCCTAAGACTTATTTCAAGCATTCCACCTAAGCCTCTTATCCGATTGAGACTCTCGTGGATGGAAAAAAATCAACAAAAATAAAAAGAAAGATGAAAAAAATTAAAAAATAAGATCTTTTTTGAATTTCTTTATAGAATTTGTTCGGTTTCTTTTAAGGGTATAATAGTAAAACAAGATTATAATATTTTCTTTCTTTTTTTTCTTCTTTGCTTTCAATCAAGAAGGGAAGAAATTACTTTCTTTTCTTCTTTAAACTCCCAATCAAGAAGAAAAAAATATACTCACTTTTTTTTTTCTTTTCTCTCTTTATTAATATTTTTTTTCTTTCCTTTCTTCCCCAAACTCCCAACCAAGGCATTAAGACGCGATTATAGTGAGGCACATTTTTAAGTGATTCAAAAGTATCTTAACAATGATGTTTTCTCAAGACAAATAAGGAGATAATATTGATGCAACTAATGCTATGACATAAGTTTATGATGCTGTTGACTTCAGCCCCTTTGGATTGTGAAGGAGATGTGAAAGTTTCTTTGAGCGTGTCAAGGGTCCTAGTAATGTGAGAACATAGCAATTTGAGTGGAGGATGAGCTTTTCAAGCGTACTAGTAATTCAGGAATTCTAGTGTATAATAATGCTGAAAGTGAAACAATTAGGATTTATGAGGATATTCCTGAGTTGTGCTTCATATGTTATTAAATTCAGACGGCAACCTTCATTTGGAAAACTTCTGATGATGTTTGTGACGTTCAAGCATGTTCAAACTTTAAATCCTTGGATGAGGAAGCAACAATTCTACAAGCCTTATAGAAAGACATGAGGAGTCCATTCCTACATGGATCCCAATATTGTTACTACAATCTCCAACAAGGAAGAAAATTTATGACATGAACAAGGTCCAGTGCTAAAATTGTCAGGAAATTGCAATATCTAATTAGTTAAGGCTCTGCAACCATTGCAAGAATTTATCCTTCCTTATCTTAAAGTGAAGTTCTACCTTGACCAAATACGGTTTCCGTTCTGCCATTTGTCATGCCTCTCAACTCTTCTCCCATGTCAAGAGTTTTCTGACAAGATTTGAAGAAGCACTCTCTGGTCTCATAGCTCGTAAACTTGATCTTTGAACTTGTCCCTTTTTCGCTCAGGTTATTGAATTACAAGTCAGGCAACTTGAAAGCCTTATGAGTTATTGTTATGCTTGGCATGGTTGATGCTGCTAAAAAATCTACCTTACGAAGAGTTATTTGCACTGATATATTGTTCTGGTTCCATTTATATATATACTGATTTCATGTCAAGAAATCTAAGTTTTGTTGGAGAATTTGTTGCATAAACTTTCGTCATATCTTTCTTTTTGACAAAAAGGGAGGCTTGGCCACCCAAAAGTTTATCGAATGGGAACATTTTCAATGACAGGGCTTAGAGAGGAAGATTCTAAACTAACGGATTAGAGGAAATTCAAAGCTTGATAAACTGAAGCAACCAATGTGCAAACAATGAGGATGAAACTCTGAAGAAAGTCGAGATCAGAAGAATGTTACGATGAAACATTGAAACTCTTATTTGTTATTTTGTTGTTTTATCATGACCTCTTGATTAAGAAGTTCTCCTGCATTCTTTCATTTAATAAAATGAACAGGTAGTGAACTTCCGAGATCTGGTCCTATTTCTTAATCCACATGGTTATAACTTGCATTATAGCAGTAACTATAACATGGCAAAACATGACAGACCAAGCTGTTGTCACCTTTTTTTATTCAGCTCCTTCCTAAGTTCGGATTTCTTGGTGTAATAAATTTTAATTGATAAATAATTTGAGACAAGATTTACATCTTTCCATGAATTTCCGTAGTCTTGATAGCTTCAAAAAATCAATGGACATTATATTTGATTCCAGCAAGTATTGAAACAGAACTTCTTCGGAACAGAATTTAAAGAACAGTCATTAATTTGTACATCAGTGTTTATTGAAGTAGAACTTAATTAGGTCTATCTTTTGACTTTGCGATTCATTCCACAAATTTCAGGTTTCCTCCAATTTTTTGCTGAAAATTCGGTTGAGCAATGCGGCTAATCTCACACCACCTTGTGCTATTCTCTTTTCCACCACAGGAAGCCGAGAAAAGAAATAATCATCTGCAATGCACATCAGTAATATTAAGAACCAATCAACATGCAATACTAATTCAAATTGAAACACAATTATCTACCTTCTAAAGTGGAACCTTCATCAACATCCTTGTATGCATATTCACAGGCAAGTTTTATGCTTTCCGAGGCATACCTGAAAGAAATTTGCTCTTTAGCCTCCAAACTATGTCAAAGAGTAACTAATTTGGCCTTATTTGCTTTCAAATGCTAAGGAGAAATGTTTCATGCAACAATATGGCTTAGAAGATGGATTACTCAATCCTAAATCTTACTTGTCGGCACAAGTGACTGAATCTCCATTACAGGCCTTCCACTGGCTAACTTCACCTGACCATCCATCCTAAATAAAGATAAATAATCACATTTAGAAGGTCTTGAAGAAGTATATGTGCTGAGGATAGAGTAGCAGAAAGCTATGCTTGCACCATTTTTCATTGAGCTAGTAAATGAGGCTTCAACAACATCAAGCGTGCATGCATGCATGGAACAATTACATGATTCACTCGATGCATTGACTTCTAGGTTGGTTAAATTCTTTAGGATAGACTCAACACGGACATTCACTCTTCAGGGATACATATCATGGCCAATTCGTCCATGTTGAACTATAGGAATTTAAGTTACTTGTAAATGACCTTAATCCAGGCTAGTAGGGTAGTCTTGACACTTTTGGCATTTATGTAGCAAAGCAGAATGAGATGAATCAATTCAAATTAACGCTTGCAGCAATTAATGGGCAAGGTGGCGAAAGCAAGAAACTTACAGTGATGTTCTTCTCAATGGATTCTATCATGACATTAACATCCCTCTCGTAGAAGTCACGCATGGCGGTCTCTATCATATTCACATCCCACACCTTTCCATAAACAAAGTTCATGTCAATTTCTTATCAAGACAATAAACTAGAGAACTTGTTAATACCGATATTAGAGGAGAATTATTTTACATGGTGAAGGTTGGACTTCCTCCGATACCAACGGACGGCTATAGTATTACCACCTTCGTCAGCCTCGAATGCTACATGCAAAGGTTGGTGTACATCTCCCATAAAGTGCGCCAGGAACATTATGCTCTCAGTCAAGTTATCTAGTACACCATGTAAAAAGATCATAAAGACTAAGCAGTAGATAATCTCTTGGAGGCACAATAATCTGGGACCAAAATGATGTTCTTACATCCATTTGATGAATCTCCATAATTTAATAGTTGCGTAGTATAATTGTTGATTGCTCCAACTACACACATATCTAGCTCGTCTCTGGAATTGTGACAATCCCCTAAATCACAACAACAACAGGAAGAAGTTTTCTCACAAGAAGAGGAAGAAATGAAATATAAAACTGCTGGAACTTGTGAAATTATGTAGATTCTGAGCTTTATCATATCATCAATAGGACTATGATGGCCTGAAAAGAAAAAAGCCAGCATCATTCCGGCTTCAAGTATTACACATTAGTACCTAATCTAGCCTTTATTCATCCAAAGAAGATTTCAATTAAACAAATATCCTGTTATAGCAATTCTCTTTGAAACTTAGAGTAGAATAGCAGCTATAATACACCTTGCGTAATATTTAACTGCATGTTTTCTTAATTTCCTTTTTAGCAAAAGCATTTTCTTAAATTACATAAATCAGTCATTCTTAGCTATTATAATGAAAAATAGCTGAAAATAGGTTGCAATTATGTCACTAATCACAAGATCAAAAGCTGTTTCTTACCTGGCTAGACTTTTTTAATCAAAAATAACATGAAATAATTAAAATCATTATTTCAATTTTCTATAATAGTGGGTATCTAAAGTCTCTTGTGCTGATATAAGAGATTTGAGTTTGATGCTTCCTCGATCTAGTATTCAGCTGAGCTTCCCCACACGCTAATACCTAAAAGATCATTTGTGCATTTAAAGTATCTATCGGCTATTATTTTAATTTTGTAGTAGCGATTATGTAAGTGGATAATGGCTAAATAACAACTGTTATTTCAATGCCCATGATAATGTAGACAGTCTATAAACAAGTAAGAGGCCTTTGAAATTGTTGATCGTCACGGTAGTGATTGAAACCTTATCTGAAGTCAATGTTGCAAGAAGCTCCCGCATTAGAAAAAAAAAGGCGTTAACTTGGAGTATTGGACATGCTTATGTGGTACCAGTCTGGGCACCTGAAGGTGCCCAAAATCCATACTTTCGCAAGCTCCAGAGACCAACTCGGGTACCAAGGAAGGCTCAATTGCCACCTCTTTTCACGCGGAGATGGTGCCGATCCTCAGAGTTTTACCAATTAATACGGTGCCGGCTTGGGTCCATGATGTTACTCTTCAACAACCCCGTTGACTTCAATCGACCAATCCGCTTTTGGCGAAAGAGGAGGTGCCAGACAAGTATCCAACACAATTGCTGGTTGTTTGAGTTGTCTTACAAGTAATTTGATTGTTTATTCTTTTATTTTAATTTGTTTATTTTTTTTGAGATCAATTCCCACCTACTATGTTAGACACACTGCACCGGAATATGTGGCGTTGGAAAAGTTCCCATTCTCTTGAAGCCCTTTGAACGCGTCGGAAAATCGGATTCATTGGCATCTTTCTACGAGAATCCGTACAGTATATGTTTAATCTTATATCGATTATTTATTAAAAAATTTAAATATTTATGTAGAATCAAAAATTTAAATAATATTTTCGATTAATATTTTTGGATGACATCTTGCACTGCTATAAATGATATCAGAGTGAACTAGATCTATAATTTATATGGATTAGGAGATACTATAGCATGGATTCATTGAGCTGATTATGGATCGATTGTGATGTTTATGAATGGATGCATAGATTTGAACTCTCAACCTGACGAGGATGTTAGGATTCAAACAGAGAAAATATGAAAGGATTTATTTTCCAACGAATCCAAATAATACTTTTCGACTAATTTTTTTGGAACAGATTCTAAACTGTTACACTTTCAAATCATGAATATATATATTTTTTTAAATAAAATGAAAGAAATTCAAAGCTAAAGATGTGAAATACTAAAAGGTTAGAAGTAATGCCCAGCTACCATATTTCCATGATGTATCTCTCTTGAATGGAAATAATAATTGGTCGAGTGGGAAGCTAAGAATAATTCAAAATTTTTAAAATCATTTGAAGAATATTGTGACTATGGTTTATGTGCACCTAATGATGAAATCGATGCTGGGGATGGCATCACTCATGAATAGACATGGAACAGCCCAGAGTGCAGAAAGAAGCTACATGAGAATTGAGCTCACTTGAATACTTGAAGTTGCAAACTCCCGGGGTGTTGGCATAATGGAGTGGGCTAGCCCAACGGTACCGGAATCGGACCTGGTCAGCCCATGAACACACAGACGCCAACTCCCCTTCTGCCACCGGTGGAAGGAGATCCAACACTGCATTGGAAGCTCTCTTCGTGAGATATTGCTGCACAACTCCAAAATACTTCATCAGTCAGCAAACAAAGCTAACATGAAACAGATGGAACAGCGAGAAATAGGTTCATATACTACCTCGGCAATCTTGCACACCATGTAATGTCCCTGCTTGCCCCATGCATCGGTGCATGGAGCCCTTGCCATCAAAGAAAGAAGAAAGACATGGAGGAAGAATAACCAACCCATGACCACCTCAATCTTTCTTCTCTTGCCAATGATTCTGCTTTTGTTTTGTTTCATGACTTGTTCGTGCTGCATCTATTTATAATGGCGGATCCATGTGGCTTGAAGAAAGCGTTCACACTATGAAGTGTTTTAAAATAAAGGCGCTCATCTTTGTTTGCTTCGTTGGTAAACCAGCCATCCTATCACCATCATCCATCATACAAGGAATTGAGTGTCCTTAGGGGAAGCGAGCAGAGTCAATGAGTTGGTGACAACACGTGAAGAAATGGTCATTCTTTCATGCATGGTTCTGGTTTTTTGTTTAAAAAAAAAAATGGTAGATGCATCATAGTATTTTAAGGACACATTGAGGTAGATGTGAAATGTCATCCCGTTGCTAATTTTTTAAAGTAAAGGATGGTTTTAATTTATAATTAACAAGCTAGATGTATAACTTGACACATCATCACCACGTGGGTTTGACTACTTAAAAAGCAAAACAAGTGCTGCCAGTGGGTGATAATTTTTCTTTTTGCCTTTTTTTATTTTAAACCTTGTCTCTCTTCTTTTTTTCAGCATTATATATCTCATGTACCTATCACACCGTTTGTACTCCAGTTGAAGATGTTTGGTTGCCTGGGTATTTTTTCTAAAACAAGAAAGCATAAAATGCGACCTGTGGATATATTTAACGAAAAGCTGAAAATTTCTATTTTTCATAAAACTCATTCTTCGAATTTTATGACTCACCAATTTTTTCTGCTAAAACATGTAAGTATTTTCATAAAACTTTTAATTAAATTTTCTATAAATTTGTTTCCGTGCATGAAGATATAAAGCCTTGTTTTTGGACGCGACTTTGAAGTTCGCCCTTTTTTTTTTCC
>KE504660.1:340755-364098 GCA_000441515.1 Elaeis oleifera
ATTATAATGTGCAGTTTTAGATGGTTAAAATAAAAAATCACCCAATCCAATCCACACACACCCATCCATGCATACACCATAATACCATTTTATATGACTTGGAATCCTTTGCACATAGCTCATGCGACATTACAAATTTGGATGGTTGATACATGATTCATGGTTGTTGCTCATCTCTTTACTCATTGTGTTAATTTGGCACGCTAACATAAAAGGCAATAGCTGTCCATTTCCGAAATAAGTGACATGGCATCGATGCAAGCTTATTTTAGTCCCACAAATGCACCCACCCCCAGGGCCATGCAGCATTGTAGTTTTTTACTTTTTTTTTTTTTATTTTTTGTGTTTGATTGCATTGGTTGGACCCCATGGAATATCCCATGCTGCTAATAATTTAACGTGCACTGATACGTACCGGAATAAATGGCCTAATATTTTTAAATAGTCTTAAGATACAGTCCCATGCATTGATATGCAGTGATGGGCCAAATATTTTAAATAACCTTAAGATTCAGTCCCATCAATATGCTTTCCAATCTCCCTTTCGTGGTTTGTGGTGTGGCGTTACTTGCTAGTGCAATCGGGGCGGATGGGTTACGCTATCTTCGCCGCTCACGGGCTCTTGACGCTGACGTCCTTGTTTCTCCCTTTCTCCCTTTCTCACTGAAGCCCGCTCAAGTTCCATTTCTTCCACCGCGTTTCCTTTCATATCATATCAATCGACTAAAATACCCTTCAATAAGCCAATGGTGGCCATTTCTTCGTACTTCTGAGTCAATCCCATAACAGAGTTATCAGTCTACAGAACTGTTTATCTTATAAAAAATAAAATAGAAAAAGCTGTAGATCATCTGCGAACTCAGATTCCCAGATAACATAGATATCGATAATTTGTTGAGCGTAGGTTAAACCCAATTGACATCATTGGAGCGATCATTAAGATGATGGTAGTGGTACTCAAACAAATTTTTTAGTATTATTTATATTTCATCTCATATCGTTCGCATGATTTTAAAACTTGGAAAATACTTATTCCAAATTGATCAGCTTAAATTTCAAAAAAAAAAAAAAGCCTATGAACTAAACACCAATCATGCGCCATCACTTGTTTAATATCTGTCTTTGTTTTGATATTCATATTTTCTTTCATTTTAGTTCTTTGTTGGAACAACGATTGAGCATGCGTGAATTAACAAAAGCTCCCCGGCTTTGTGTGTATTTTGTCGCATGCTACCATGGTAATAGGGCATTTTGGTCTTTTAAGAAATTCTGAAGCAGAAGCTTGGTTAGGTGTGGAAGGGCTTTCAGACTACAGTTATGATGGTCCGATTTCTCCATTTATTCTCCCTGTCCTCATTCAAGGTCCCCTTCAGTAACTATTAGAAAAGTATCCACAAACACTGCGAGAGTGCCTATTAAAGAAGGTACCTGTAAGCGCAAACAACAGGGTGCCACCGGTGCCTCATTCAGTTCTCCCTTTTCTTGGCTCTCTTAGCTCCGTCAGCACACACCTCTGATGAGAGATGGCCTCTGCCTCTGGAATCCAAATACCAGCTCTCACCCTGCTGCTCCTCTTGTTTCCAGAATCATCCATGGCTGGGGAGTAGATGGCCACTTGACGGTGTGCCAGATAGCACAGGTTTAGTTGCTTCTGCTACATCTAGTACTCTTACCCTTTGATAGCATTCATCATCTATCCATGTAGAACTTTGTTTATTTTTTGATGCAATATCCATGTAAAATTATCTACATGCCGTGTAGCCTATTCGATGATAGGTCATGCATAATCTTGTATCTTGTATAGGTCATATTACCATTCATCTTCTCCTTTAGTTTAACAAAAATCATGGAAGCTATTCTGGATTGTCAACAGTTCACCACAAAAGCATAGAAGCTAATCTGGATGGTCACCAGTTCACCAAAAAAGCCTGCTTCTCATGAAAGAACAAACGGCTCAAGGCTGTGATTCAAGCAACATGCTTATACGGCTACACTTTTGTAATTCTTTACGACATATCCCCAAAAAGCATAGAATGATTTTGGGAAAAATTCGGCAAACTGACTTCTCAAAAACCGCAAAACTACACACTGTCAGTCTGTTCACAAAATTCAGCGGTATTGGACTGAATTTCCTACTTAGTGGATTGGGCAGTCTATTTTCGTAGGACCTGTCTCAACCCAATGCCCTTCTGGTCCAAATCCTACAGGTGTTTTTTGCTTCTTCCAGACCAGTAGGTCCACATGCTGAGATAGAGGTTAAGACTTGGACAAGGACTGCGGTTTGGGCAGGACAATAGATCTGATTCCTGAAGGATATCCTTTCAAGCATATTCGAAATACACCCTCGGTGATCATCAGTTAGAATTGAAATCAGATCGGATACTAACATATCTATATTTTTTTTGTCTGACAAATATAAATATGAAGAATGATATTATTCGGATGCAACAATTCATATTAATATTTATTTTAAATAGGTACGGATACAATTCAGATACTGAAAATATGAATATTATTATCAATATAATTTTGACAATTAAACTTTATGACTATAAATTAAAGGTATTACTAAATAGATGATAAATCAAGTTAATAATATATTTATATAATTATATATTTTTTTAAAATTAATAAATATTATATAAAATTATATAGGATTACATATAAATTCAGATATTCGGATACGGATTAGATAGTTGCCTATCTATATTCATATCCATTTTTTTTTGACAGATACGGATATTAGTCGAATCCTTAAATTTCTATTTACATCCGAATCAATTGATTCGGATATGAAAACAGATCTGAATAAATAATATCCATATCACTTTCACCCTTATTTTCGATGCAATCCAAGTCACAAAGCGGATGTTGGCTGTTTGGGTGGTGGATCCATCAATTATTATGCTAAGATTGTTGCCTATTTTAGCAGGGGATAAGAATAATTTGGAAGCCACATCAAATAGAACCCGGGCTTGGATATTATGAAGGTTATATAAATCGTTTATATAGAGGTAAGTTTAGGACACTCAATTATGTTATAGGTCAAAATATCTAACTCTTTGGTATGGCAGATCCAAAAGTCATTATTGAGATTAATAGCAGTTATCTTTTCTCTTTCTTCTCAACTTCTGTCTCAACCTTGTCACCATGTATTACTTCAATGTCCTATCTCGCTGATACTGTAGCCAAGCCCGCGAATTTGATCAATAATACAACTACTTGCTTTTCTTGGGGTCTTCAGGCTCGTTTAAGTGATGCAGCAGCAGCAGCAGTAAGGAGCTGCTCCCAAGCTATGCTGATAATGATCTAAGCAGTCTTTGCTCGTGGGCAGACAGGGTTAAGTTCCACTATCGGTGGTCTTCGGAACTTCACTTCATTAACACACCAGATGTCTGCAACTACAACTACAACAGTGAGTAGTTTGATTAGTCCAACCTGTTTATTTGTTTGCATTTGCACAGGCTTTGTGAACATACTGGCTTGCCCCTAAGTAGCTTACAGGTGCCTGAATTAAGTGAAAATTGCAACTAATACAGCATACACAGAATCTTAATTATGTTAGCAACATACTAAAGTAGTTAAGGATTAGATTTTCTACCAAAAAACTATTAGTGGCCATAGTAGTTTATTGCTTCGTCCACAGAGAGCAATTCATCTCCATTTGCAGCAGAATTTCTGCACAAATTCCATTATACATAGATGTGGCGATTTTATTAATTTTTTTCTATCCTATTCTTTGTTTCTTTCTAATTATTGGTCACTTAATTTTATTATAATCTTCCTCTTCATCTATTAATTTTCTAATATTATGTATAAGATTTAGGAGGATAAATCTTAATTGTTTTTACTAAATGCACTTACGAGTAATGCATGAAAAAGAAATCTAGAATTTAAAAATAACACAAATGAGTAAATCATATAGAAAAGGAATGTTGGTATGATCATTGTCTCTTGCATACATCCTTTGCTATTAAAAAGCACAGAGAGTATTGCCAGGTACAAGAGCTTCATGTAATTGTATCTTTCATAAAGCGATGCTTTATGCATGTATATATTATATATATCTATATGTTACTAGTTTAATGCATCTAATTGTTTGCAGCTGTCCATTTCTTTTGGGTACAGAGCTATATTTTTTATTTAGTAGAGATTGTCCCTGTCATCATTGTAGCCGACAACTCCAACTGAATGTGGATCAGCTTTAAAACCCTTCGCTTGTGTGCCAGCATCTTATCTTTATGGAAGCTACCTTTTTTCTTTAAATAATGGAAATTTGGTGAGAATGCCACCCACCATCCTCAATGTGCCAACGACCTCTCCAAAGATAAGGGTGATGCCAAATGGCTGGCATAAGCCATCTTCTCTACAGAAGCTTTGGTACATCCTTTGTCACAGCTTGACCTTATTGTTTCACTTAATTTCATTTCCTTCACGTCCATTGAGTAGTTCTTGTTAACAATACACAGTCTGATCTTCATACAACATGTCCATATTCTCTCAATTAACTCTCCACAAACTATCCACAGTATGCTCATCTCATACATTCCAGATGCTATTTTCCTGGTATTATCTGCCCACTGCCATATAAATTATTTGATGAACAGTAAGTAATGCATCTAATTTTAAAATCTAAGCAGGAGACTGCAAGGATGAAAGTGGGGAGAAAGGTAGGTGTGTTTCCGGAGCAATCACAAATTATACCAATCAGCTTCTCACCTATGGAAAATCTGCTGCTGATAGTCCATGTAATGTATTCCTAAATTAGCTGCTCCATTTTTTATGCCTTCAATTCTCACAATATAACTAAATCAGAAAATACGACCAATTGCATGATCATTGATCGCTAAACCAACTGCTACTACAGATAACCTCACAGAAGCACTTCTATTCCTCTCTCACTTCATGGGGACATTCATCAGGTATGAAGTTTCTTCAAAATCTCCCTCTTTCTCGTGCTTCAACTCTACCTAATGGATCTGCCATTCAATCTGCAGCCATTACATGTAGGTTTTGCCTCAGATAAGGGAGGGAATACTATTGACGTCCATTGGTACAGAACGAAAACAGTGCTCCACCATGTGAGTTTATTATCATTTCTTTTTGCGTACCAAAATTCACCTTCTGCCCTCAGATATCCAGGGGCATTCACAATCACCTCCTTTTTAAGCATCATTCCAGTTAGTAGATGTCCTAGAAGTCAGACAAGTATAATGACAATAGTTTATAGAAATCTTAGTACTTCAATTTGCTTATACTGCTAATAAAAATTCATGCAGGTGTGGGATGATAACATTATTGAGACATCAGTTAAACAATTCTATGAGTCCAATGTGGAAGACTTTGTCGATGCAATCAAACAAAATATAACGGTATGCTATTTTGTTATAAAAAAAAAGGGTATCCTGCTGTGACCTCCTTTCCTATGCACTACTATCCATGACCATCAGATCCAGCAATTCACCTTGAAATATTTCTAACACTTCTGAATCTATTATAATGTCTAATGCATCTATATGTAATTTGTTATTGCTTACCCTCAATGTCCTCAAATGCCAACAGCTGATTTTTGGATTGTTTGAAAACAGGGAGACTGGTCAAATCAAGTTCTCGAATGGGAAACATGCACCAATAACAAAATTGTATGCCCGGACGTGTAAGCCATCCTTCACTCAATAAGACTGATACAATATTTTATAAGCAGTTAGTCTGCAAAATCTAAATTACACTGACCTGCTTTGTTTGGCTAAAATAACAAACAAATTCTGAGATAAAGTAGAGCTTCATGTGTTAATTACTTTTGAAAGATTGATTTACTTTAGTTTTCAAAATTGTTAGCTGTTATGTTTTCACTGCCTTTGAGTTTAATGAAAATAGATGATGGTAAACCTGGAAGTTTATGGATAATGGAAGGTGTTCTCATAAAACTCCTTAAGGCCATTTTTTTTCCTCTGCCCTCAACGCTACTTCAGTTGTAATGGCTGGACAAAGGGCCCACAACTAATATTGGTACAACAAGTCTCTCACAACTGAAATTTGAATCTCACGCAAGTTATATCGGTCCAACTGACTCCATAAGGCTCATCAAGTTTTCCCATAAGTACTCATACAACAAATGCCTTAAACAATGGCAGACCTACAATTATTGGAAGATCATGGCACATATTGAAATGGAATTTAAATCTACAACATCAATTTCCAAAATTACACCTGAAATACATAAAACTCAATCCCTGAGTTTTATGTTAACTCATTCTCATAAAACGTGGCAATCAAACATTTTAATAGGCTAGCAAAATATCACATGATTGGCATATGAAAGTTCGAAAAGCACCCAAAGTGGCATCTAGTATATGCATGTATGTGCACGCAAGTGCATGCCTTTGTCTAAAGAAATTACAGACTTGATCTGAGAAGTTCCCAAAGATTCATTTCCCCCCCATCATCGTTTGGTTCACCAATGTGCATATTTCATGAATTCTATGACCTTTAAGCTCATGCCAAATTGCCAAATGCCTATGAAATTTGTATTGCTAGCATGCACACACACATACAGGAATGTTAAATAATTTTATGTTACAAAAGTTTAGTAGCAAATTTGGAATGATGATACTAACATTTTAATACCATAGAAGGAAATACTATGATCACATATATATATGCTACCAAAAATTAAAAAAAAGAATCTGAAACAAACTACAAAACATGGAACCTTGAACTCTTTTTTTTCGCCCCCACTAATTTCACAGATATGCTTCTGAAAGTATCACTGCAGCATGTGATTGGGCATACAAAAACGTGACAGAGGGTTCAGTGTTAGAAGGTATGTGAAGCATCCTCAATTATCTCTAGATTCTTTGTTTTAACAAAAGGATAATAACACTGTCAAGTGGTGCATGCAGATGACTATTTCCTCACCAGATTGCCAGTGGTAAACCTGAGACTAGCTGAAGGTGGGTTAGGCTAGCTGCAACACTCAACCGAATTTTCTGATGAAGGCTCAAATCTAACTCTCCTTATTTCCAAAGGAAAAGGAAAGAGGGAAAAGAGGCTCAAATATTGCTTCTTTGGTGTTGCTCATTGAGATCTACATGCAGTTAGTCATCTGGAATTCAAATAGTTAATTGATTGAAGTGTTGGTACTAGTTTGTATACTATGGTTTGTAACTTGATACTATTTTTAATTAGATATTGGCAAATGTCTCATCATATAACTTTCAATCAAACCAGTCACTGCTTCTCCATGAGATAAAGCCGATATTACAATAATACCATCACACTGGACATTATTATATTCACAGCCTTTAATAGTTCACATCCATAACACAAGTATTCATACAGACTTCTTTACAACAAGAACTGGACACTTCGCATTATTCACACAGTAATTGCTGATGCTCCCTAAGAAGACCCTGTTCCATGGAATTTAAAGATTGATAAATGATTGGATTTACTTATTCTCTGATCCTTAAATTTGTTGAAATAATAACAACCAAAATGTAGGCATGCCAAACAGCGATCTCAAAGTACAAGGTAGAGATGCAAATATGATGCATATATGAGTTATGTACAATGGAAGTTCAGATGGCTATAATACAAACATCACAAGGAAACTGTGCACTGTTGGAGCTTTGTATTCTTAGTTATAAATTTTAATCAAGGTCAACAAGAATTAGGTAAGCCAAATGAGAAATGAGGGTAAGAAACTCATTACTAATACAATATGGATATGTTTTGGGCACCTCCCTTTAGAAATCATGATGTATCACTGAGGACAAGCAGCAAAAGCATCACAGATGTAACATTTTCTTTCACTAAGAGAGGGTTCTATAACTTAACATGTATATATTGGCTGATGAGATGACCCCTTATTCAAAAGCTTGATTCTTTATGAATTCAGAAATTCCAGGATTTTTTTAAAAATCATATTTTAGGTTGATTATGACAGATTAGTCATCCAAAGATATTGACTCCCATCAAGTTCTGGTTTGTGATAGGTATTAGAAACATAATTTAATCACTGTCATCTACTTTCTTTTAGAAATAATACTAAAAGTTCTAATATATGATAAACTACTGAAAGTCCAACGGTGTTAGATTTACTTTTCTGCTGTATATATTGAATGGTTAGTCAATTTTCAACACTTCATTGCAGACCATATGACTGGTTCAGTTCTTTAATGCCCTCATATACCACCGATCCTCCCCGCCCCTCCCCTGCAAAACCAAACAAAACAAAAGAGGAAAAGGAAAATCCCAGAACTGACTTCCCACCTCCACCTGAAGAACATGGATCATTTTTAAGAAAGAACAGTTATCATCAGTTCAATTGTTCAATGATCAATTTGTACTTAATTAGTAGAAAAGTAAATAAACTCAAGGATATGATGATAAATCCATCCTTTATGAATAAATGAGACCTGGATACAATGATACACGGATAAATATTCTGGAAGGGACATAGTTTCAAGTTGACTTCTATTTTAAAGGATTATGTGCAGAATACTGAATAATCTGACAAAAAGGAAGTGGCGGTTTCTGCTCTTAGAGTGCTGTTACCAAACACTTCAGAATGGCATGGAAAATTTGAGAGTTGTCAGGAATTACAAACTCCTAGTCCTACTATTTTGATGTATCTAGAGTTCTTGACTTGACGACCGTCAGTTGCATGTTCATTGGAGAGTTAGAACTGGTAGGTAAAGGTTGAGCAAGAATCTTTAAATGTTGTTTCCCTCTTCAACTATCCAAACAAATGCTGTTTCTACCTCTGAAAAGATGGCATGATCAGCCTATTTTGTCCTTTAAGTATTTATGCGTCCTCTATAATGAACCAGTACATTTTTTAACCAGTTAACACTAATCCTACAGAACCATCTAGGCAACACATTGATAATCTCCATCTAGCTTGCATAGCAAAACATCAACTTTGCAATTATAAAAAGGTTCCTGATGGTAAAATTACTAGAAGAAACATTCATAAGTTGCAGCAAAGATCATCCAAAACAACAGTTACCTTTGTAAGGCTCCTCGACCATGGCTACCCATGATAAGCAAGTTAATCTTGAACTTTTCAACAGCTTCACAAATAGCTTCTTTCGGATCTCCTACTTCTGTTACTTTTGCTGTGACTACCTGTCATGATATAACCTACTTTTACCAATAGTCATCTTTTTCATGTAATAAGGATCGGGGTGCTAATTGATGGGTCCAGATTAATAGCACTCATAATTGTGTCTAAGCATGCTTGAATTTGTGTGCTTTTTTTGGGATATGTATTCTTTTTGTTCAACTTATATGAGGGATGTTAAACCGACACAGCAAGGATATTGCACCAGCCTTAGCATAAAAGCATCTATTTAAGATACTTTAACTACAGGACAAAGTAGAAAGTGATCAAATCATTTTTGTTACTTATTAGTGGAGTTAGCACTAAGAAACTAAACTTGCACTGATAATGGTAAATTGAAAGAACGACATATGAAAACTAGGAAGCTTCTTGAATGAAATTAAGAAACAATGAGATTTTTCTTTTTTGTTTTAAAAAAAAAGAGTTAAAGAAAATTATGCAACTGACAGGTCATGAGTAAATATTATATCAATCTAACAATGCTTCCTCTCATCGAACAAGAGAAGTACTTAGATTGAGACTGTTTTTATGTATTAATACATGTGTTTTCATTCCATCATGGGACATCCATCCAAAACCTTGATGATCCAAAAATTCACCATAAGCTCCATCTATGCTGTTAACTGTTGCTTTTATGATCGACATACCAAATGGAGATACTATTAATAACGACCATAAACATTGAATTCAAAATCAAGATTGCAATCCAGAAACAGAAACAAAGAAATAGGGAAAAAAAAATCAAATAAAGCAATGTGTCTAGATAATAATTCGGTTGGCCTCTCCACAAAAAAAAAAAAAAATGCCAAAGCTAGATATTTATGCAGTAAACCATGCAAGTTCAGTCACAAAGGGATATGCTTTCTCTACATACCAATTATTTCCATGTTAAGTGCTAACAATCACCTGCAGAAGTTAAGCAGATCAAATAATACATAATAAGCATCGGAAATGAGTCCAATTCTTATAAGCATATTAGCTATTTTTATCTCTCATATGTGAATGCTGTATCTAACAAACATCATATTAGACACTTACACACTATCACCGAGCCATAAACTGCTATATAAATAACATTTATCAGCAAAGAAAGTCTTACAACAAACCAACAAATTGTGCACCTTGAAATGATATTGCAGTGCATCACATCAAAGTAACCAATACATGAATGTATGTTTGATTTCAGGATTTCACTAAAAATTTCAGTGAGGTAAATTTTTTGAAGAAATCATACAATTTAAGCAGAAAATCAAGATGCTGACAATGAAAGTGTAAGTTTATCAAAGAACAAAAACAAATTATCATCAAATACATCAGAAAGAAATGGAAGTAACGCGCATATATCTTTATAACTAATTATGAGAATTCCAGATAAAAAATTCCCAATAAGCAGAAGCTTGTTCTCCTACCCCTTTCTTAGCACAAAGTTCCTCAGCACTTTCCAAGAGAGCTAAGGCAGCCTTCCTCTGGTGTTCTTGCAAAGATTTAATCAACCCAGGAGCTGCAGTTTATAAAACCATAGTCATTTCTTGCACAAATCTTCTAAAAATCATATAGGCCATATTTATAAGAATCAATACAAAATTTTCACCATAAACAATACAAGCTGCGAACTTCCACAATGGAAGATGATGTGTAGAAACTTCTCAAAATTTCCACTATAGCTTAAATTTGTTTCTCATTTAAAAGAACGAATTTAATGGTTTGACGTGAACTTAACCCAAAAAATACCCAGTGATATGGGATGAAAATTGGCTGGAAGAAGGAGGAGATGCTGGCGAGCATTACCGGGGGGCACGGCAGCGAAAGCATGAGCGGAGCCGTAGCCGGCGGCGGCGGGGATGTAACCGAGGGTGTTGATAGGCTGGACGGTGAAGAGGAGGAGCGGCAGGGAGGAGGCGAGGGGTTCGGCGAGGTGGTCGAGGGCCCACTCCAGGGCGTAGCGACTGCAGTCGCTCTCGTCGATGGCCACCATCACTTTCCTCCCCTTCTCCTCCTCTCCCTCTGCCGCCATTGTCTTCTACACCCACCTGGATAAAGGCTTCTCGCTTTGCTCCTCTGTTTCAGAGAAATGATCTCAATTTGGGCTTCCACTGCTAAACGGTTTCCAGAGTTCGGTCCTTCTCGCTTTTAGCGCGTAAGGTTGGAAGGTTTGGGCCAGCGCTTGGTCAGACACGTGTAGGGAAACCGCGATTGGATTCATGGATACGGTGGGCGCGTTTATCCCATTAGGATCGTGACTACTTCCTTGTGCACCGCACGGAAAAAAAAAAAAAAATCACTCCATCTTATTGGACCATATATTCACTATTTTATAATATATATTTAATATTTATAATATCATTTGTTAATTTTAAATGATAAAATATTTATTTTTAAAAAAAATTATGAAACTATATTATGAGATTTTACAATCAAATTATAATTTTTTTCATGATAAAAAATATAATTTATTTTAAAATTATATAAAAATATTTTATTATTAAAATTATAAATTTTAAATGATGAAAATATTTCTTCTTTTCTTATGATATCTTATGATCAAATTACGATTTGCTGTTGTACAGGAAGTCATGATATGATCGTAGGATGCCATAATATTGTCATAAGATGTCATAATTTTTAAAAAATATTTTATTATTTAAATTTTAAATCATTAAATAAAATTATAGGCATTAAATGCATATTGAGAATGGTGGCTATGTAGATCAATAAAATGGGACGGTGTATTTTTACTGCACTCCATGCGGTGCACTGAGACTTTCTCTTTGGGGTCACTTTAGGACGGATAGGTTTGGAAGCTGTGGGCTTTGAATGGCCCAGCCCGTTAAATTACACTTGATGTCTTTGGAGGATGGCAATAAACCTTTCCGGGCTAGATGCATCAATAAGAAGGGAGTTCATTAATAAGTGCGTCAAGTGCAACATTAGTGAATGCAACAATGTCTATGTTCGTAAAATGGTAAGCATATTCATATTCTGATGGTAACATCCATCCACTTGGAAGCAGCCTACGGTTTACATTCTTTCGGTGGCATAAGTATTATATTTCTGGAAAAATGCAAAGCTTGAAGAAAACCATACAGTGAAAATTCATACATAGTCATCATATTCTGGAAAGGAAATAATCACATCAAAACAATAACTGGAGAGCTCTTCTTGACCAATGAAAATTTACATCAAATAGTACCATTAAATTATGACTTTCGAGTATAGTCAGATCATGAGCTAGACTAAGCTATCAATTTAGTATTTTAGCCATGGCCCACAAAATATCTTCGTGTTACATCACACGCCATCAGCTTAAACAGGTGCACTGCTGACAAGGGAGAGTCAGTTTGGAATCTATTTTGCGAGTACTACTGTTGAATTTAGCTTGTGTGGGACTAAGATAAGTTATTTTAATTAACCTTGTGTGGGACTAAGATAAGCTAATTATTCAAATTTTACTAGGTGCCGTGCAGCGTACCCATAATGAGTGTCCTTAAACTACTCATTCTGTGAGAGGACAAAGAACCTCTTTGTAAACTAGGTTGTAGAAATTTGTATGTGGCAGATTTGAGCTCCTACAAGAGACGGGCTAAACTAGTACTTTGTGGGATAATAAATAGTAATTGGGACTTGATAATTCAAACCCCATGACATGGTCTCATCATAATGAACTGTTTGTTTCGATGCATTACTATTATTGTTATGCTTTACTTAAATATTATTACCATACATGCCGTAGCTGATAATACCAAGATGATTGGCTAGGTTGCCATATAATATGCATATCATTATACCCTGTGCCCAATCTATAATCGAGTACCAATGGGAAGAAAAAGGGATCCTTTATTCAAAGAGTCACAAAGATGATTTGATTCAGAACAATTGCAACTAAGTTGTTACAGAGAGTCCATAAAGTAACAAATGACATCTTGATGGCTGGAAACCATATTCGTCAACTGCAAAATCTTTCCGTTGCCAATTGGTGATTCCGTCATGGAACATGTTGCATGGCACCAGCAACAGAACTCATGTAGACAAAACTCATGTCGAACATGTTGCAGGATTCGTCAATGGAGAAGTATTCAAAGCTAGGGAAGAACAAAATTTTGGTTGGGGAAGATTGAGGTGGAGATCAACGATTACAACATGGTTGAGAAAGGCAACGATTCATTAGTTTTACTCATTCCACTCGCCTAACGGATGTCATTAGAATAGGATTGAGGGAGGTAATGATGATTTTTATTTTATTTTAATGCGGCTATGGTTGAAGAGTTAATTGAGGGAATCATAATTGCCACCAAGATATGGTTCCATTTGACAAGTAGAAAAAAGGTAACATTTTAATATAATTTGTTGCCATATTTACTGAAGAATCTGTTGTGAATACCTACAAAAGCCATAATGTCTTTGTTTTTTTGGTGAGCCATATATCACTGCTACTTTCCTTGCTATTTTATTATGATTATGTTTGTATTTATAATATGAATCTAATAGTTTAGTAAGAGTGGAAATTAAATTTAGGATATTTTAGGAAAGGAGAGAAAATTAAGAAAGACACCTGTTATGCCTTTTTGATACTAGTAATCCAGTAATTCAGAAATATAAAATCGCTGCTGAGATATGGTTTTCATTTGACAAGTAGAAAAAAATTAGTAGTTTCAATCTAATTAGTTGCTGTATTCACTAAAAAATCTGTTGTGCGTATATTATAATAGAAAATTATCCCAGCCATAACGCTTAATCCCTTATGGCAGAATCCCTACACATAATCTTCATATAATGTCCCCATATACTAAGAAGAGTAGAAGCGGTTATCACTTTTCAGTTATTAGAATTAATTAGAACCAATCAGGTGGTGCTCATTGAGTGAGAAAGATGAAGCGGATGAAAGAAATGGCTATCACCTAATTATTGTTCTTTAAAATTTTTACAGATATTTTCGTTATTTACACATGTACGACCAAAACTCATACTATTTACTTTTACGAGTACTATAAATAAAAGTCAAATATTTTGAAATGGTCCGAATACACTCCTATTATATACTTTCAGAAATCTCTGTAGTGGTTCGGATTGTGATCTTATTTCGATCAAGTGCAATAGAGACGGATAGATCACGTTATCTTTGTGACTTGTTAACTATTGACTCTAGCATTTCTTTTATTTTTATTTTTATTTTTCTTTCTCACCAAAGCCAGCTCACTTTCCATTCATTTTAATCACGTTTCCTTTTTTGAGAAGAATTTTAATAGTTTAATTTTAATCACGTTTCCTTTCACATCATATCATTTGATGTTTTTTTTTAATAAATCCAATAGCTCATACTCATTTGATACGAATACATCTAATAAAATCAAAAATAAAATATTTTTAAAATAAACAAGAATACTAAATATCTACGTCCATAAGACTCCTTCTGAACACAACAGAGTTATCACAAGCCCTTCAATAAGCGAACGGTAGCTATTTCTTAATCCCATAACAGAGTTAACACAACCTCAAGAATTTTTTATCTTATTAAAAACAAACAGAAAAAATATACATCACTTGCAAGTGCTCAGGTCAGTGGGTGGTGAAAATAAGCGATTGGTCGAGAGCAGATGGAGCCTAATTGATACCATTGTTCTCATCGTGTTTCACACCAATTCTCGCCTCACATGCCGGATGAATTGAGCGGTGGTCATTAGCGAATGACTCAAACGACATATTCTAGTATTACTTAAATTCTTTCACCTCATAACATTTGCAGGCATTTTAAATATGGAAAAAAAATATTTGTTTCAAATTGATCAGCTTAAATTTCAATAAAATATGAACTAATCAGAAAACACTATAAATTAAACACCAATCATATACTAATCATGTACTACCACGTCAGAGCAGGTCCTGACATTTTTTAGACTTGGGACCAAATGAAAAAATAAGATCTTCTCTATTAAAAAATTAACATATTTTAAATATTAATTATCATTAAAAAAATTAATTTACATGCAATAATTTTCTATAGATATGTTCATTAAGCAATGTGTAAAATCCAACATTAATTTATTAATTTTTTATTATAATATTATAGAAAATTATTCTTGTATTCCATCGAAACATCAATGCAGGGCTGGGGCCTAGGACGGTTGCCCAATTCAATCTGCCCCAGGACCGGCTCTACGCCACGGATTCCATATCTGTATTTGTTTTCAATTTATTAAGATTTTCTTTCATTTAGTTTTTTTGATGGAAAAAGGATCACGGCACGTGTGAATAAATTAAAGCTCCTCCGGATTTGTTCCCTTTTGGTAAATAGCTCCTCCGGTTTTGGAAAGTTGTTATCATGGCCGCAGGAAATTTTGGTCTCTTGACAAATTTCGAACCAGAAGCGCGTTATTAGGTATGTATGGAAGGCCCCGTCCTACCTCAAGATCTCTCTTTGGTAACCATTAAAAAAGGTATCTATAAATTCAAACAACAGTGTACTACCGGTGCATCATTCAGCGCAGCTTCGAAGAGAGATGGCGTCTGGCTCTGGAATCCAAATACCAGTTCTTATCCTGCTGCTCTTCTCATTGCCGGCTGTTATCCATGGCTGGGGAGTAGATGGGCACTTCTCTGTGTGTCAGATAGCACAGGTAGGTTGCTTCTGCTACATATAGGGCTCTTTCCCCTTGATAGCATTCATCATCTACACATCTAAGAAAAAAAACTTCTTTTTTCCTTTTTGATGAATTATCCATGTAAATCTTATGGTAGTCTACATGCCATATAGCCCATTCCATGATTAATGGTATACATGCATAATCTTACGTCATGTATACACCATACTACACCATTCAGCTTCTCATTTTAGGTTAAACAAAAATCGTAGAAGCTACTCTGGATGGTCATTGGTTCGCCACAAAAGCATGCAAGTTATGCAGGAGTGTCACCAGTTTGAAAAATTATCCAATGCACCACATGCACCACCATGCATGGCCATGTACCATGCCATGCACCACACCAATCACCGCATCTCCTTACTGTGGGAGCCCACAAAAAAGCCACCAAAACTTTATTAATGGAATTGGTACTTACAGAGAATGCGAGTACAGAAGGAAAGTACAGAGTCTATCAAAACAGAACTATAGGTTTCAGCTGTAATCAAAAAATCCAAAAGAAGATAAGAAGATATGATTTTGTTTCAGTTTTGTCTCCTACAAAGGCATGTGGTTTAATCCACAAACAACACATGGAATTCATTTTCTACCAACACCATGTACTTTCATTTCATCAAAACAAAAAGAAAAGCCATGATATTTTCATGGCTGTGACTCAACCAACATGCTTCTGTGGCTCTGCAACACTTTTGGAATTCCTTGTATCATATATACAAAAAGGCATGCTGAGTGATTCTGGAAAATTTCAGTAAACTGGCCGGCTTGAAAAGCCCAAAATCTGCACCCTCTCAGTGATCGTAGGCCCATCTCAAGTGACCCTCACGTGTCACTGGGAGGATGTTGGGTGTTGTGTGGGCTGGTGTTCTATGATTTTTGCCCACTTAGGTAGGGAATAAGTTTCATTTGGGAGCCGCGAACAGTGGATGATCCAATCTGCATGAATATTATTAAGGTCATTCGCACAAAATAATAAATTCACAGTTATATATTTTCTCTCTTTGTTCTCAACCTCTATATTAACTTTGTTATCATGTAATAAAATCTTACTGCAGCCATGCTCGTAAATTCGACCAATAATATGAATATCTTTAACTTTTTTGGATGTTTAGGAGCGTCTAAGTGATGCAGCGGCAGCAGCGGTAAAAGAACTGCTCCCAAGCTATGCTGATAATGATCTAAGCAGTCTTTGCTCGTGGGCGGACAGGATTAAGTTCCGCTACCGGTGGTCTTCGGAACTTCACTTCATCAACACACCAGATGTCTGCAATTACAACTACGACAGTGAGTGCTAGTATTAGTCCTGCTTGTTTATTCTGCTTCCATCTGTTCAAGCGCTGCGAACATATTAATTTCCACATAAGTTGCTTAAGATGCATGAATAAACTCAAAAACTTCCACTACATAGCCTTAATTACGCTAGCAACACGCAAGTACTTGAGGATTAGATTTTCCACCTAAACTTAAAAATGGCCTTGGTTATTAATTTATTTATCTTTCTCTTCATCTACTATTTTTCTAATACTAAGTATAAGGATAATACTCATTTGTTTTATTAAAAGTATATATGATTAATATATGATATAAAAAACACTTAAAAAATTTAGAAATAACTCAAATTGGTAAATCATATAGAAAGGGACATTGCTATTGTCATCAATTGTCGCTCGCTTGCCTGCATCCTTTGCTAATTAAGAATGACTGAGACAGCGTTGCAATGGAGCTTCATTAACCGTAGCTTTCATAAAAGGACGCTTTATGCATGTTTAAAAGTTTTACTGGTGTAATGCATCTTATAATTTGCAGCCGCCTTTTCTTTCTAGCAGCAATTCACCCTATCATCATGAAATAACCCATCCTTAATTTCTATGGAAGCTAAATCCTTTTCAGAGCTTTTATCTTATTGTTTCACCTGATTTGCATTTCCCTCACCTCCATGCTCTCTCAATTAAAGTCCACAAATTATCCATAATATGGTCATTTCATATATTCCAGATACTGCTATTATTGTTTAATTACTAACTTCCATTTAAATTATTTTGATGAATGGCAAATAACGCTTGCAATTTTAAAATCTGTGCAGGGGACTGTAAGGATTCAGAGGGGTGAAAGGCAGGTGTGTTTCAGGAGCAATCACAAATTATACTAATCAGCTTCTCACATATGGAAACTCTTCTGCTGATAGTTCATGTAATGTATTCCTAAATTTGCTCCACAATTTTTTATGATTTCAATTCTCACATGCATGACTAAATGAGAAAATATGATCAATTGCATGTTCATTGATCATTACAACCAACTGCTACTCCAGATAACCTCACAGAAGCGCTTCTATTCCTGTCTCATTTCATGGGGACATCCATCAGGTATGAAGCTTCTTTAAAATCTCCCACTTTCTTGTGTTTTAACTCTATCTAATGGATCTGCCTTGAAATCTGCAGCCACTGCATGTGAGTTTGCTTCGGATAAGGGAGGAAACACCATTGATGTCCATTGGTACAGAAGGAAAACAGTGCTCCACCATGTGAGTCTATTATCATCCCTTTCCTAGTTCCAAAATTCACCTTCTGGCCTCAGAACCAAGGTGGGGAATTCACAACTAGCCATAGCACAATGACCATAGTTTATAGAAATTGTAGCACTTCAATTTGCCTTCATGCAGGTGTGGGATGATAACATTATTGAGACAGCAGAAGATCAATTCTACGAATCCAACGTCGAAGAGTTTGTCGATGAAATCAAAAGAAATATAACGGTATGGTATTTATGTTTAAAAAAAGTGCACACTCTTGTGACATTTCTCATGCACTATCAGTGGTCATCAGATCCACTTGTTCACCTGAAAATATTTCCAACCACGTCTGAGTCTATTACGATATCCAATGCATCTATTTGAAATTTGCTTATTGCTCATTTTCCATGTCCTTGGTTGCCACCAGCTGATGTTTGGATTGTTTGAAAAACAGGGGGAATGGTCAGACCAAGTTCCGAAATGGGAAAAGTGCACCAATAAAGGTGTTGCATGTCCGGACATGTAAGTCACCCTTTGATTTTAATGGGAACAGATGACGGTGAACTTGATTTGAAATTTTATGACTAATGGAAGAGATCTTATTCTTATAAAACTCCTTAGGGATTTCCCTTTGCCTCTCTTTCGCTAGTTTACTTCTAAACTTCTAATGGCTGGACGCAGGGGCCGCACAACCTATATTAGTTCCAGGTCCAACTGAAATGTACTCCATAAGCCTCATCAGTCATCAAGTGTTTCCATGAGGAGTCATACATCAAAAGCCTTATTGGCTGACCTCCAATTACTTGAAGATCATGTCACATATTGAATTGAGATTTAAATCTATGATATCAATTCCAACAATTCCACTCGAAATGCATAAAATTCAATCCCCAATTTCATATTAACTATATATATATATGGGCGCGCGCATATGCATTACAAAAGAGAGAATCTGAAACATAATACAACACATTGAAGCTCGAACTTTTTATTTAATTTAGTTTATTTTTTTGTAAATTTCACAGATATGCGTCCGAAGGTATCACTGCAGCATGTGATTGGGCATACAAAGATGTGAAAGAAGATTCAGTGTTAGGAGGTACGTAAAGCATCCCCGATTATCTCTTAGATTCTTCCTTTCGACAAAAGGATAACGACACGGTCAATTTTTCCATGCAGATGATTATTTCCTTACCAGATTGCCAGTGGTAAGCTTGCGCCTAGCTCAAGGTGGAGTTAGGCTAGCCGCAACTCTCAACCGGATTTTTGGATGAAGGTCAAATCTAAGTCTCCTTATTTCCAAAAGAAAAAAAAATGCACTTAAATAGTTTTTTGCTTTCAGTCTTGATACTAGTTTGTTTGCTTATTATTGTTTGTAATTTGATACTATTTGTTCTGCAAAAGGCCAGTGCAAGGAGGTATCAAGCATAATAATCTGAAACGATTGTTACAAAGGATCCTGTAGTCCCATATCCCCATCCCATGGAGCCCGGTGAACTCAAGTATGAACTGAAATTGTACCATACTCCAAACAATGATTGAAGAAACATATCATCATATATACATATGGAAACAGAAAACTAAAATAGAAACTATAAAGAATTGAAACAAATATACTAATGTGTTTCTCTTATAATGCTTCTCACTAAAATTTAATTTTTGATATGACAGAATCATCTCCATATGGACTAAGTAGGCGATAGTTTATGGTGGAGGGTCCCCTGCACCACCATTACCCTCCTCCTCTTCTTCTACTCTGTTCACTCTGCTGCCAATCTGTGCCGACGTAAACAAAGACTTCGTTTTGTTCCTCTGTTTCAGAGAGCGAGTGCGGTTGCTACGTTACTAGGATTAGATAGGTTTGTAGGTTATGGGCGTTGAATGGGCCAACCGGTTAAAAGACATTTGAGGACATTTGGTGGATTCGAATGCGAAGAAGGCCCAGTCTGTACATCTCATTTTAGTTGTTGAGAAATGCTCTGTGCACTACAGGCGGTGTAGCACATCCACAGTGATTGGCTCATGTGCAGGGCCAAAGAAAAAAAAATTTTTGGGTGCCGCGCCCCAGCCCCACGCATGGGCCAATCACCACGAGCAGTGCGCGCGGTGCACAAAGTATTTCTCTTAATTATTTTGGGCTGGACGTTGGGTTTCAAACCCCATGACTCTAGCATATCACCTATTTGGCTATATTGACTGCAAGACTGAAATCAAGATGATGAAAGAGAGGGTTCAACATGATGATCCTACATAATTGTATACCTATCTAGGTTGATAAGGATATTCTATAGTACATGAGTGACACCGCAGAGTATTATGCAGTTGTGGTTTCAAACCCCATAACTCTTGCATATCTTCTATTTGGCTATATTAACCGCAGCATTGAAATCAAGATGATGGAAGAGAGGGTTCAACACGATGATTCTATATAATTGTATACCTGTCTAGGTTGACAAGGGTACTTTATAGTACATGAGTGACACTCCAAAATACCGTGCAGTTGTTGATGCTTGCTATCAAGAGATAGATAGCCGTCAAACACAAATGTACATGTATTGTTTAATGGCTATCTATCTCCTGATGGTGGTCATTCAGGGATGCACAATACTCTACATGTAGTTTGTACACCATATAGGATTTTCATTGGCTTAGATTGCCAAATCTAGATTATAGACCAACATATCCATTTATGCTCACATTATTGCTTTGTTGATGGTGACTCTCCATCTAGCATAAGAATTGGCTGCAGAATCTATCCATAGTATAAGAACTAACATAGTAGTGCCACGAATCAGGCTGAACTCTGATTGGCCATTTAGACACTTGTTATTTTCATTAATAGTGAAGCTAACCAATGTGTGCCTCTGATGCTGTGAGTTTATTTTAGTTTGAATGGTTTATGTTAGGGTTGAAACCGGATCGCATATCAATATATTCATATTTATATTTATTTTATTCTATAAACATAAATATAGATATGGATATTATTGAGATGAAAAAATGCACATTCATATTTTTTTTTAATCATTTAGCTTGGCTTGGCTTGCTTCCAACCCATGTGTGAGTAGTCATTCAAACTTAATAGGTCCAAGAACAATAAAGGTTGATGATTTACTGGTTACTGACAAGCACTGATCAAGGGGAACTACTACAAACAAGCTGAGCTCCTCAACCTTGTCTGACGATCATGCTGCCATCTCTGCCATTTCACAGATCCTCACATTGCAAGCAGGCCCAGCACTTTTGGGTTCTTGGAGGTTTCTAGGCCTCTGGGCCACAAGCTGCAAGCCTTCAAAAGATTTTATCTGTTTTCCTTCCCTAATAATTACTTACCAACAATACTCATGTACAATGCACGTTAAAGAATAAATCAATAAAAATTTGGATAAGAAAATAATGTATAATAAACAGTATCTACATTTTTATTGTTTTTCTTAGTTTTAAAGAAAATCTATTTTGTTAGAGATATGAGATGGATAGAGAATTTCTTTTCAAATAGAGTCCAATTGATTTGAATATACTTTTTTTTTTAGCAAATATTGATGAAAAGGGAAACTAAGAATATTCTAATGGCAAATAAATGCGGACTGTCTCGTGGCTTGTTACTATATATTTTTTTTGATAAATTATGTTTGTAGTGCCGGAACTAAGTCGGATTTTTTTAATGGTTCATAAACTACAAAACCTAAACTTGAGTCTCCCAACTTTCTAAACCTTTTCAATGTTGCCCTTGAGATGGATTCCGACAGTTTTCTCTCACCGAAAAACTGATGTGGCAACCTCCGATGTTGACGTGGCAAAATTCAGTGTTTATGTGACATTAAAATAAAAAATAGATAAAATTGCTACCCTCTCTCCCTCACGACCCCCCCCACGCCCCCGCCCTTCTCCGTTGCAGCCGCCCCTCCCATCCCGTGCCACCCCTTCCTCCCGCGACTGCATCACCGCCGCTGCCACTGTAGGCCCCCCGACCACCCCCCATCCATGCCACCCTCCTTCCCTCTTGCGACCACACTGCCGCCCTTCTTCGCTGCAGCCCCTGCCACTTCTCTCTGCCACAGCCCCCTAGCCTCCCCCCGGCCCTGCCCGCATCGCCATGCAACCATGTGCCCCACGATTGAAGATGGAGGCCTGGGGCTGGCAGTGGAAGCCGTTGGCGCATGCAGAGATGACGGCTTCGGGATTGGAGGCGGTGACGATAGCGAAGGGCACGATCGGCGATGCAGAGGTGGAGGACGATGACGGCCGCGATGCCGTCGAAGAGGAGGAAAAGGATCAGAGCCACCACCATGACGACGGCCTGGAGGATGAAGGAGAGGACACGGGTGCCGCCTTTGGGCTTCGTCGACGGCTGGTGCGGGTGCATTGTGACGGAGGAAAGAGAACTAATCCTCTACACTGGGACTGGGCGGGGCCGAGGCGGCACCAGCGCACAACCCACTGACGTCGGAGAGGGGGTCGGGGAGGGCAGGGGTGTAGTCGGAGGGGTGCGACCGAAGGGGCGGGGTGCGGCCGGAGGGGGTGCGGTGGGGTGGGCAACGAGGCAGGGGGCATCAGGCGGGCGGGGTGTAGCTGGAGTGGTCAGTCGGGAGGAAGGAGAAGAAGAATAATGGAAAAAAATAAAATAATAATAAAATATTATTTTTATATATCAAATTTATAAAAATAAAATAATAATAAATATTATTTTTTTTATTCAGATCAGCATTAATGACTGCCACATAAGCATCAGTGACTGCCATGTAGGATTTTCAATGCGAGAAAGATGTCGGAAATGGACGAAGGACAATATTAAAATGGTTCAGAGTGTTCGAAAACTAAATTTAAGTTTTTATAGTTTAGAGACCATTTAAAAAATTCAATATAGTTTAAAGACTACAGCTATAATTTATCTTTTTTTTTTACACAAATAGACGGTCATACCAATCTGATGTGAGAGCAGTCCAAAAAATTAAGATATACAAAATCTCATAAAATTTATAAATAATTTTATTCCGTCTTCAGATTTAATCATCAAAGTACTCCATAATATATATTGTTGGGATATACCGACTGACCCTTACGCCGACCGA
>KE504660.1:364505-389287 GCA_000441515.1 Elaeis oleifera
CACCGTACGACCGTCAGGGGGACCTTGCCCTGCCAGAGGCCTGGGGAATTCATTTTGCCAAGGACGTCAATTAATTCCTAGGACCCGCCAGCCCATCGACGACATGGCAACCCCGGCGATGTGACAGCCCAGGCGACTTGATAACTCCACAGTTGTCAACATCACTGACGGCGGAACCATACCGCCTCCAGCTATAAAAGGGGTAAGGCAACAGTAACCAAGCAAGGCTGGGTAAGCTCCCTGAAGCCCTCTCAAACGCTCTTGAGCCCTCTGGTTCTCTCCTTTACACTGTTGCCCGTTCTCCTCTCTGACTTGACCGTCGGAGGGTCCCCGTCGGAGGCTCCCTCCGGTCTGTGAGGACTTTTCCGTGCAGATGCTCGCTCTCGGCGACCAAACGCGACGAGAGGATTGGCCGCAACATATATCATCATTTAATCTATAATACTGTTTATCTCCCGATAAATATATCAGATTCTGACCATATCAATTCGATGAATGGAGGCCCAGACATCCCATATCAGTGGATGAACGTTGTGCCTACCACAATTCCAGTGACACTGATTCCATCCAACGCAAGTGTAACACGTCGTGCCAACCACAACTCATGTGGCATACTGGCATCCATCCAACATTAATGTTTAACTTGGCCGGTACAAAGGACCCATTTGATGTACTTGGAGAGGTGAAAGGCCGACTTGCCCCAAAGTGCATCCCTCTTGGTTCACGGGTTGGGATGGCCAGTAAGGAGACGACAGGGTGCGGATAGACGCAAAATTTGCGGTGAGATTCGTGGAAATTCGTAGCCCAACAGAGTCGTACAATGCCGCTGTGCAACACCTCCAGCGGTCTGGTCAGAGATCCAGTTTGGAGTGAGTCGGTGCTTATGGATTTTTCCCCTATTCCAACTACTTGGTCATGGAGGTCAACAAGGTGTTTGATTGACTGGTCTAGTAATAGCTTAGGATACTCGCCATGGTGAAGAAGAAGACATATCCTTCACATGGTGGAGTTCGGATTCTTTGCACTTGATGGTCTGATATTGTATCTCCATTTGGATTGGTCACAGTAATAAGTAGTGGGTTATTGAGCATGTAGCGCGATCCACTCCAAATCTCATTTTAGGTTATATTCAGTCCATCAAGGCTACTTAGTAGTTTGGGATCCACGAAACCAAACTATGAGTGAAAAATCTCACCAGGAAAATTGCATAGCTTCTGTATTGATCATCTGCATTGGTATTGAGAAATTTTAAACAGGGAAATCTCACACAAAATGGTTATTCATGTGTCATATAACCCACTTATCTGTTCTTACAGTGATGATTACTTCAAGAACATTGGTCAAATGAAGATTGGAAATGAGTTCAATATTCCACATGTATTTTTTGAGATATTTTAGTCACTGTACCACAACTCCTGAAGCCATGTCATGTGAGCATTTGGAAATTAAGCTGCAAACCAGTTGAGCAATTTGATTTTTTCTTTTTGTTATTTTTCTCTTTATTTATGTACGAGTTTGCAGGTAATATATGTCAGCACATATGGCAACTAGCTACACGAGCCAAGACCATGCATGACTTGCATGGTAATTGGCCTATAAGTTGCACCATCTAGCACTTGCATGCTATGTTGAACTGCACCCAAGCTGCATAAAACTGCGCTTTAGTTGCACCCTACCACACTTATCGAACCATGTAGGAAAATGAACAGGAAATATCTCACGAGATCGAAATGTGGCATCACTTGCAAATTAAGAACGACCCCTAAGTGTTAATTGAATTTAACCTTCTAAATTCTACAATCACCGACCACTTTGGATTGAATTTATTTGCTCTGCTTTTCTCCTCTTTCCTGACACTTATTTCCTCCAACTCTTATATGTATAGATTTCCAGTGTTAGATAGAAGAGTTCCACATATCCCTGTCATATCTCTTATGGTGTTCTTTCCAAGGATATGATGACTCACTGCCGACCTTCCCAACCTTCTCTCAGGTGTGATAGAGCACCAATCGGCTGGTGCCTTTGAACTTGCCCACAAAAGTTTCTCCTTCTCAAGAGCCAAATCCAACTCCATCCCCAACGATCTCGACCCACGTAGCCATTGTGGGCCACGGACTTTCCCTCGTGACCTGTCTAGAGGAATGGAAGCGAGTCAAAAGACCAGGGCCGAAAGGCCGAATGGGGTCTCTCCATAATTCCCACTGCATGGTTGGGGGATCGATGGTGGCACAAACCCATCCCTTTACGGGGCCCATTAAAGGTGTCCTCTTCTCAGAGAAAGCCAACCTTTTGATGGGTTCAATGCATCTGCCGCATCACTAACACCCTCTTTCTCCCTAACCACCACCAAAGAGGATGAGATCTACTCCCCAGTCTCCCTCAAAAGCTTCCTTACCAGCAATCATTCACTCTTTGAACGAAGCTTTTCAAAGGGTCAATGGTAATCGAAATAGATTGTAATAGGTATCAAAATAGCTATATCCTCTAACATGTTAGGTTTGTGATCAAAATTGGAATCGAAATCATCATAGATTTTAAAATTAAGAAAAATAAAATTTAATTTTAGAGATTTAAGGCATTCTTATTCTTTGTAAAATATAAAATATAATTCTTCGCAACAAAACAACTGAAATGAAAATTCATCATTTATTTTTTTGTTCGATTCAGAGCCTAATTTTTTTTAATCAAATATAATCTTAATTTTCAGCATCAGCCATTTATATATGTCGTTTGTTAGGATGTTCCATTAGGTTGCCCGGAGAGGATGGTTGAAGAAGAAGTACTTCATAGAGAAATGCTTGATGCACCGCCCGCCGTACATATCGTCCACGATAATTGACTCATGTGCAAAATTGAAAAAAATAATTATTTTTTTTTAACATGCCGTGTTCGATTTCGCATATGAATCAGCCATCGCGAGCGGTGCGCGCGGTGCTGCACCGCCACGGAAAGAATTTTTCGTACTTCATGGTGGTTTCTGGTATGAGCTAAGCCCAAACAAGTCTGAATCAAAAGGTCTGATGACAGCCAGTTGTGAATGATACATAAAGGACAGTTGTATATGGTTTTTGGGACAATGCGTAAGATTTTTGCACGAGCATGTAAACGTCATTCATGATCCGTATGGACCCTAGCGGCGACACGTATTCAGGTCTAATTTGGGCTGACGAGTGGAAGCTTGTGTAGGCGATATATTCTAATGGAATTGAAGCCCTATGACAGACATATGTGTTGCTTTCAAGCCCATGTAGTTCTCGTCAATCTAGATGGTCTTATAGATCTAATATTTCTCGTTCTGTAGTAGAGCTACCTTTTTATCTTTAAACATCTTTAATGCTACGCATCTACCATTACGAGGAAATAGAGTTCTTTCATGAGCCATAGGAGATCTTGAGTGATGGACCATTGATAAAGAGAGAGATGCTCACAAATAGAGAATGCCTTTCAAGGGCAGATGTTATCTATGTGAAGATTTTGTTTGGTTGCGCATGAGTAACTACTGTGAATGCATTTTATAATCCTTGGTGTATGATACAAAACAAGTGGGATCACTCTAGAAATGATTAGGTAAAGTCACTCCATTTAAGAGATGTCTGGTTAGAGGGAGTGGGGATTTTGAATCGAAATCGGAATGGATGACTCACATTCCAACTGTTTGGTTGGGAGGAGTCCTGTTCCGATTTCGATTTCAAGATGGAATGGAAATGGTCCAATTTATATAGAACTCAATTTCTACTCTTCTCTATGAATTTAAATTTTCATTCCAATTTCGATTCCGGTCACGAACCAAATGCTTCGGAGAATTTGACCATTCCGATTCTGATTTCAAGCCATTCCTATTCTCATTCCTATTCCGATTTCGATTACGAACCAAACTTCCCCTGTGTTTGGTTCGTAACTGAAATCGAAATGAGAATGAGAATAGGAATGGCTTGAAATCAGAATCGAAATGGCCAAATTTTTTGAAGCGTTCGGTTCGTGATCGGAATCGGAATCGAAATTGGAATGAAAATTTGAATTCATAAAGGAGAGTAGGGATTGAGTTCTATACAGATTGAGCTATTCCCATTCTACTCTAAAATCGGAATGGGACTCTTTCCAACCAAACGATTGAAATGGAAGTCACCCATTCCGATTTCGATTCTAGACCTCCACTCTCCCCAACCAAACACCTCATAATAATAAAGTGCTTATTCTTTTACTGCATTTGATCAGCAGATGACCAACTGACCTTTTGAGATGTTATACAATACATAATTAGTTCATAATCTTATGCATTTATAAATTCCTTAATATTTATAATAATCATAAAATGTTATAGTACTTATTGAATATCATTTTAGTTATTAATATAGGAACAATATTTCCATTATTATAATGATAATGATTATTGTATTATTATACTATAAACCAGTATAGAATATCATAACAATTACAATAATATTATATTATAATAATGATTACAATTAATATACAATATTATAATATAATAAAAATATCATTTTAAATTTATAATAATTTTAATAATATTTTATAAATCAATGTGGAGTCTTTATAATGTTTCGAAGAATACAGTACTATAGTAGATGCTAAATAATATGACAAAAGTTTATTTACCTCATAACACTCATGAATAAGGTCTCGTAAACATCTCATTCTTTATTAAGCTTCTCTCTATCTACCTGAATAGTAAATTTAAAAATATTTATCAATAAATATAAGAAGATGGTAGAAACATTGTTTCGGTGATACAACCGAATCTTCTAACATATTATAGGAAACAACTCAATCAAACTTTATCACCATGTCCCCTTCAATATTCTAATTATTGGGTCACCAAATTTTTTGTAATTATTATCATGAAAATTGTATCATAAATCATAATAATAATTACTATAGTAACTATATCAGTAAAAAGTATTTGACACTTATATAGGTAGGTATATGAATATCTTTATGAGTGTAATCGTAATAGTGTTAATATATATTTATGTAACTTTTATAAAATTATCATGTCAACTATGTCATAATTATTACAAAATAATTATTATAGAAATCATGTCATTATAAATTATTTGACACTATAATAAGTAGATAATTTAGTATAATTAACACATATTTATAATATCTATTATTATAAATAGCAATTATTGTATAATAAGAATCATTATCATACAATGATACTAGATAAATGAGTATATCATGATCATGATAATAATCGCTACATAATTAATGATTACTCTATCATAATATGTAATAATTATTTTGTAAAAATTATTTCATATTATAATTATTATGCAAATTATTAAGATAATTAATTATGGTTTATAACATGTTCATTAAACTAATTAATATATTTAAGACATGAAAATTATATGATATTTAATTATAATTTAAGTTATGCTGGTGAGAGGGTGAGATAACACAAGTTGTATGAAATAGGGTTTAGATTAAGTTGTAATTCATATTGGGGCCCTTTTTTTGGGAATACTAATTAAAATTTTTAGGACTTCATTTGTGTACATTGCAAGGAGCGGTAGACTAATGCTTCAACTTTGATCATTTCGATTTTGAGAAAATAAAAGGTCTACCTTGCATAGTGTGTTAATACCCGTCATGATTGGCTTGCATCTGGTTTCATACTTATTTACTATAAAAGACCACCCAAATGCACAATACTCCTATGATCGCTAAGTATAGCGAGGATCATTACCAAAATAAAAGCCTAGCTAGGATCAGATTGATGTAAGGAGTTCTGTCCTCGTGCGCCCCGAGCAATCTCACTATTGTGCCAAGACTCCAAGGCATTTTCACTAAACAACAAAATACTAGGTGAATTATCGGAAGGTGACATTAATTTGAAAGTTTACTCGAACACTAATTAATTCCATGTTGTTCATAATCAAATACAGCTGGCACCTTCTGATCATCTTAAAAAAGAAAAAAAGATGAGGTCATGACACAATAAAATATATCATATGATAAGATTATTTGTTTCCTTTTTTCATAGTAAATTAACATACAAGAAAATACAGGACAAAGGTATATATGTTATGTGTTGCCCTGCAAGTGTGTGGGGAAGTACATGGTTCATGTGCGGTTGTGACATGCATTGCACGGGATGAGGAGGTGCGGGCTTCTTGATGTGGCTGGCAGGAGGAAGGGCAGACGTATATATGCGGTCGAAGGCATGGCAGAGCCGAGAGCCGAGAGCCAAGAGCCAAAAGTAGAGTCAAAAGGGCATCGTTGAGTGGAAGCTGGTGCACCCCCCATACCCTTCCCTTCCCACCTCCCCATTCTTGGGCCTCACCCACCTGCAAACAACAAAATGATGAGCCCCGCATAAATACGTCACCTCAAATGACAAGCATAAGCACGTACACATACGTCTAACATACCTGGTTAATGTAAAATATAAACTTTTTTTGAGGGAATATAAAACATATGACATTGCCCGAATCATTCGGTTAATGTATAATGATGATAGTTTTATGGCAATCTAGGTGATGATACTCTAAATCAGATGGATTTGAGCGTTCTCCTCGAGGGAGAGGTAATTTCCTTCTTCCATGGATGATAATGGTAGGAACATCATCTTTTCGCGTTTTGATTAACAATCTCTTCTAGCACAAGTTTTGAGAAGAGAAGTGCTGGTTGACAGACCAACATCCAATTGGCTTATAAATCAAAAATTTAATCAGTTCTAAATTAATTCGGTCATTTCCCTTTTTTGATCATGCTTTTATCGGTCAAAGGGTTCCCTTGTGTTTTTGCATTGATTTGCTCTGAATAAGCTGAATCTGACTCAAGGTTCATGAGTTATATTAGATGCATGGACAGCCAAAAAAAAAAAAAAAGAAGGTACATATTTGATGTGATTGAAGACTGTCTGATCATATGGGCCCACATATTAAGGTATATGTCTGTTTCCCATCAGGTATGCATGATTTCCCTAGCACGAGTTTAATTTGACACTTTACGCTATCTCCATAGAAGTAGAATAATTAATTGCTATCCTTAACTTTATGTCCTCAGACATCACTAAACTTTTACAACTACATCTCGGCAAGCATTGTTGTCAACTTAATTACTAGGGGTTGGTACTTCTTTGACATGGGGGGTAGATACCGTTAAAAGCTGACAAGACTGTTAGAATCTTGTCCTCTTCAACCTTCCAAGCAAGATCTTATTTTCCTATTATTTCCTAACTTAGAACAGTAGTCCTTCAAAATATATTCTTATTCTTTAGGAAACATAATAGCAAGGTGTGGTCCCTGCTCATCTGCCTCTCCCTACCAATACTGCAGATGAACAGGTTGTTGGTAGATTCAAAGTGCACCTGCGGTGTTGCCATGGCTTCCAACTCCAAACTGTAGTCATAGAAAGAGCTGGCTGCTGAAAGCTTCATTGAAAGAAACTGTTTATACACAAACGAGTACAGATTAGAAAAATCTGGAAAAAGAAAAAAAAGCCAAACATATATGTTAAGAAATGGCTCACCTCAACTTGGTTCTGCAGTGATTGCACATAGTTAATTATTTCATCGAGCATCCCCGCCATGCCCATGGCCTACAAATCCATGGGCACTCTTTAGAAAATTTAAGGGATACAATATTATGATGGATCCTAATTAGTCATAGGGTGAAGGTTCATTTTCAGATGGTACCTTATAACATCCAGGAACAAGGTCTTGTAAACATCTCATTTTTTCATTAATCCTCTCCCTCCTTACCTAAACAGTAAAGCAAAGATTTGTCAACATTAGAAGGTGGCAGAAGCGCTACTTCCATGACATAACAGAATTTTTTGGTACATTATATGCAATAATCAAACATTATCACCATTGGCCCATTCTAATCTTCTTATAAGTGGGTGCACCCAAAAGAATTTTTTATTTTTATTTTTAAAATTTAGTTGGGGGCCTACTTTGTGAAATTGCAATCTTACCCTCTCAGCTAGACTGTGGCTGTCAGTAGCTTGGCCTCTTCTTGCCCTCACATGAACCACCTCCTTTGGCTTCTCCACTTCCTTTGAATTGCTCCTCCTCCTCTTCACACTCCCTGAACCCTGAAAGGCAAAATGCAATACAAAGAACACAACACTCTTTAATAGCTCTTTCACCTGCAAAGAATGAATAGAATAAAAAAGGATTGGATTACAAGGGCAAAAGAAACATACAGTCTTCTTCTTAGACTTGTCATCTCTCATACAACTCTGTGTACGTGGTTCAGAGGAGTTCGCAGAGCTGGTCTCTGGTGCTGCCTTGGCCTTCCTTTTCCTGTCTCCATGACTCTGCTCCCCGTCGGAAGCCACAGGCTGACTGATGGTAATCGGTTTCACGCACTCCGGCGACAAAAAGCTCGGCAAGTTATCGGCGAATGGCATCGAGAACTCAGGCTGGTGAGACAAGCAGTTCTCACTGGAGAAGCCCATCAGTCCTTCGCTGGAGTTCTCCATGGCAGTGCCGTTAAGCTCTGCAAAGTGGCCCATCATCAGCTCAAAGCTTGGGTCCATTTCCATGAAGGGGAGAGAGGGCTTAAGGCAGTTGAAGTTATCCAAAAACTCCGCCATGGATTGAAATGGAGTCCCGAGAAGAGTCGGAGATAAATGGAGGGGAAGGGAGTGTCTGGAGGAGGCCCCCAATTTGTTTTGAATGGGAGGTGCCTCTGGGTCGTGACTAGGAATAGGAGCCGCATATAGTTTCCAGTGGAGCCCCTAAAGGAAGGGATGGGCACGTGGCACATCCAGATCCCGTGGTTGGGTTCACCTTGTGGGCCAGTCTCACAGGGTATATCCGCAACTCTTGGATTTGTGCTCAAAAATCTATAACAGCTAGAGTTAAATAGTAGTGGGAATATCGATTGCAAAGGAAGCCACGGTATAAAGCAACCAGGATCCACTGCATAGTGCTGTGATCTTTGAATGTCCGCTATCAAAAGATAGATGGCCATCAAATAATATGCATCATGTAGATATATAGTATAAATTTTGATGGTTATTCATTTTTGATGACAGTCATCTACAGCTGCATAGCACTCTACTGAGCATACTATAAAGGATTCGTGCTTCGGTATAAAGTGCTAATAATGATAGAATTCTAGTTAGGTAAAGAGAGTAGGGATTTATGTATCTAAAAAAAAAAAAAAAGAGAGTAGAGATTTTTTTTTAGATCAATCTAGTAGCCTTCTAAATTTAGAAATCGATAATTGATGGTTTTATATAGTTATTCCCTCATATTGAGTAAATATATACATGTTTATGTATATATACACAAGGTTAATCAATACTTCAAATCTAAAATTTCTAATATCTTTCTAATAAAGTTCCCTGTCCTCATAAAATTCTCGTTTCTAAATACAATAAAGAGAAAGGTCGGATGGGACCATCTTTAATTTTGAAAGTACAAGAAATGATTCTTTAATAAGGGCTGAAAAATTATGACATTATGTTCTCACTTAATTTTGGATTTAAAGAATCATTAGAAATCTATTTTTGATTTGGATATTAGGGACTATAGACCTGAGTTTTGCAAGAAATTTTATTCTAAGGAGTATGTCTTCATTTTGGGATAGAGAAATTATCTCTTTCTAGATTATCTTTTAAATCTATCAGAGGATTTGTCCCCACTTCTCTTGTCACCATTCTTGTAATTCTACTCGTAAATTCTTCTTTGTACTTTGATTCTTAGTAAAATTCAAGGAAATTTCTTGCTTCCTCCATTATTGAGTTAAAAGTTAAGTTCAATCATAATAATATTACCAAAAAAAAAAAGATTTGGTTGACATTTCTCTAAATGATTGGGTATCTATATAATTCAATGTAAAAGAAATCACTTCTCTATTGAAAACCTCTTTTGTCTTGCAGATAATATAAGTGTAGTTTACTAGGATCACTAAATAGAACATTTGGTTGACTCTTTAATCCTTATACTTCCTTGTAACATTGTTTTTGAAGAATTGTGACATCAATAAGTGGAGGAGAAATCATCCCAAATATATTAATTACCTCGTGTCTATATACATTTAAGGTAAGTTTAATTTGAGGAAAGAGGGGGTTGTAATGTGACAATCCGAGTAGGTAGTATGCTTTGTTACAAGTTGGCTATACCTTTCCATCTCGAAAAGGATTCAGAGGGGGGAAATGGGTTAGCTCTGCTATGGAATAAAATAGCCATACTTTTCCATCTCCAAAGGATTGGGTTTTTGGGCGGGGGGGGGGGGGGGAGTGGCGAGATGGGATGTTGGTGGTTAGCTCTGCTACTAAATGGAATAAAAAAGGATCTTGTTGGAACTACATAAAATATAATGGGATTTAAGAGTTGTTTTGAAAGGATAGCCACATTCATATACCCCATTAAGATACCAACGAACATCCGTACCATTACCTGAAATTTGTAATCCATGTGTACTGCACGTCAATCTTGTGGAAAGGAATTGTCTATTATGAAGTAGAGGTAATCCTACATTGAACATGTTCTCGTCTCTGATGGCTTACGAATCAGATAGCATAATTTATGGAGGTGCAATGGAATGGCAAATGTTTTAGTTCCCATTATCTTACAGGTCAAAACAATTGACGATTATGATTAAGAAATCTAGAGGACAAGAATGCTTTTCCACATACATGATGAAACTAGTTACTTGAAAAGCAAAAAACATAAAAATTTAAAACCTAGCTCCTATACAGACTTCTTTGGTCAAACCATTGGCAATGAGGATCACTTTATTCAATAAGGCCCCACTGACCAAGAGTCTTCCAAAACTCTTTGCCACCTAATTGAGGAAACTCAAAAGAGGGATGAGAACAATGTATGGATAGTTTCGCAATACTTTACATTAGGAGTGCAAATGAATCAAACTACTCACAAGCTACCCAAGTCCGAGCTCAACTTGATTGGACTATTGTCGAGCTCAAATAGCAGAATACTTGACTTAAAAGCTCACAAATTTATTCGAATTTATATATATTTTAATAATTTTTTATCTATAATGTATAAATTATTATATATTATAATAAGTTAAGATTTGTTTAAGCTTGATTATGATTCGATTGGTATTCAAGTCGACTTGAATTCATCTCGAATTTCACTTTTTTTCATTGAACCAAAGTTCGAATTTGGGATATTAAGGTTTGAATCGAGTCGGATTCGAGTTTCTAATTTTTCAACTCGACTCAGTTCGACTACACCCCTACTCTGCATCCTATGTATAACACAAGGATCAAAGTCCGGAGCTTTTGCAAAATCCCGTGCTACCTAGGGTATCCTAGATCCAATATTTAGCCGAGTGATCACGACCAAGAGTCACCCATATGGCCAATGTTAGGGTGAGCCATAGGAAGGCATGCATAAAAATTAACACATCCCCATCATTACGAGACTCGATGGGCAAGGTTGTTAATGGAGCGCACTTGCATTCGTTAACTTTCCGTGTTTGGAATGCTTCCAATATCTAAATTTCTTTCTTTTGTTTCAAAAAAAAAAAGAAGATATTTTGTTATTAATCCCGTACTAATGTTCGTACGATCTAAACAACAAACAACAACCTATTAGTGGGTCTGATCGAGCATGGAATAAAGCTCCATGTAAAATTAATGCTGAATCAACCGCTCAGGGAAAAAAAAGAAGAAAGAAATCAGTGGCCACTCATAAATTTCACCACGGCAGATTGAATGAAACTGCTACTTGTTTCGCCACAAATTTGGTGTAAAATGCGACATCTACCAAAGACATGGACTCCGGGACAAATGATCAATGATCGTATGGGAACCGTCTTCTGAGCTCGAGTGGGCAAAGTTTTAACCTTTAGGCGTGCCATGGGTCGTTTCATGGCAGTGAGCCAGGGCGATTAGATCCTTTCCATGCCCCGTATTGGCATTTCCCACATAAATTTTCCTCATGAATGAGTCGCAGTGGGCAAGTGGCACATGTCTATCAATCAACAAAATTTGGCTCCTCCATGGCAATGATGACTTGGGCCAAAATTCTAAGAGGGCAAGTCAGTGGAAAGGGTAATAAAGACATGAATTGAAGTTTTCCCACTGCATTTAAACCTTTTGGTTTCACTTTGACATTTCAATTGAGGAGTTAAATAGTGAGGGAGAAGTCTTACAGAGCAAATCTTTCCTTGGGAATGATGAACCATTCCAACCTTCTTTTAATATAGCAAATCAGCTATCTAATTATAGGCAATATATCAACGTAACACCAGAAAATCTAAAATAAGATAGCTTGGTTCTTGATGCTTTCTTCTCAAATTAAGAGGGCAATCTCCATGCTCATGTGACAGGCTATGTAAATTTGGTGAAGGCAACACATGTTGATGGATCTTTTGTACGCCTGAATTTAGCCATAAACCCATGGGACTTTATATCCAGGAACAAACTTTGACCCTTAGGATGTTTTCCAAGTATAATTTATGGAATAGTACGGCTGATGTAATCATTTTCTAACCAACAATAACTATAAGCAACATTTTTGTCGTATCATCTTCATATAGATAAGAGTTGTCCACACCAACAAAAATACATGGTGATTAGACATAGGGGTCAAATCAATATCATAACAGAGGATACCTTGGTTCACTTAATCAATGAGGAATAGTCTTTCTAATTGTTACTTCTATTCGGAACCTAATTTTATAACAACTTAGTTACACAAGTTCCAATTAGATTTCTCTTTCATTTTTGTGCAACAAGGCATATGCTAATTACAGAATCAAGACTTTTCATGCTTAATCCATGGTAGTACACGGACCTTATATGAAATTAAAAAGAATCTTGCTCAAGATGCTTCGCATCCCATATTCAAGGAATTAAAATTTCAAGTATTTTGAGCTTTTAAAGGAGTTTATAAAAGGCATGCTGTAAATGACATTGATATGATATAGGATCCAAAAACAAGATTACATCAACCATCCAAGATGGTATTTTTATAGCTAATTGGCCTGCCAAGGATCCTGCTTAGAAGATGGCTGGATGATGTATGCCACAGTCACAAGTTTGACATTTGAGAAAAGGTTAGGGCGGAGCAGAGATTTGGAATTGAAGAAGAAAAGAATATACAGATAGAAGTGATCAAAAGCACAAATTGAATTTGAATATACAATTATTAAAAGATAGAAATAGAGAATGCAAGAGTTTGACATTTATATTTTTATTCATTTAACAAAATGTATGAGAAGTGGAAACAAATAAGAATAGTAAAACCATCATCACTGACAACAACAAATATCATCACTAACTGATAAGTAATGAATTCTCTTACAAGAAAGAATTGTTAAACAAGTCAAGAACTCATGCAAAACTAAGCAGCTGTTATTTGATAGCCCAACAATGATTTGAGGAAGCATTCGTTGAAGGAAAAAAATGGTCAAAAACTATTAAGAAATATTCAGTAATACATTGAATTTTATTACTATCAGAACTGCTTTCAAGATGATGGAACTGCCTTCATGACTGCATATTTAGCCAATCTCAACAAGCAAAAATAGAAAAAAAAAAAAAAATAAGCTTTGGACCTCCTCTGAAAGCTATGCCTGAAAAGGTCTTAGAGCTAAAATCCATTCATTAAATGACATGCATTAAGTGAAGTTGACTACATGGACAAATCCATACATTATGCAAGACACGGTATACAATCACTTTCTGCTCATTCAACTATAACTAGCAACTGAAGCTGACAGCCCTCAACCACATCAAGAATATATATCTTGAGAAATAACTAGACAAGAACTGGAATGAAACGAATTGACAGCCAGATTAGATTTCAACTAAGCACCATGTAATATTTTAAACCCAAACCCAACTTTGGGAAAAGGGGAAGCCAACAACCTCAAGCTCATTATATGTCGCATGACCCATTGAAATGAATCAAATCCAAGGGATATTTCACAAACATATTGAGGCCAAAAGGTTAAATTGGTATGGTAAGGAAATGATAAACCAAATAGCCACTCCAAGGAGGCTGAAGGAATGAATTCATGTGGACTTCTTACGACGTTCTTCTATAACAATACCATCAAAATCAATTTGGAGCATGAACTCAGAAAACTGCAAGCAGTGACAACATTGAGTTGGGTACTTTTATTCAACTACGTATTACTTGGATTCACATAGATTATCTACATTCATGGCAGTTAGATGTAATGGAGCGTTATTTTGTTCTTTCTCAATGTTCCAGGTTAAAAGACACAGCAGGATGGTAACTTGACTGAACAATGGACTCCATATACATTTAACATAGGAAAGTGAAAGGTATCCATTCGTTCTTGCGGAAGGCACACTGGATCATATAAATTCGGAAAGAGGATAATTTTTATGCATGGTGTCTGTGAGCTATCCAAGTTCCCCAATTTAAAATGCAATAGTGTCTGCTAGTCCAAGAATTTATAGGAAATACAATTCTTTAACAAACAGTCTCAAACCTGTATTATTCAACAAAATCCTTAAGAGACAAACTTTTATTCACTTATCAAGAGGGTTTTATCCTCACAAAACTTACAAGATCTGAAAGTAATTTTGAATCATCGATCACAAGTGTAACATGGTAACCTCAAGTAGTCAACAACAAAATAGAATTTAGATTGCTTAAGATTTTCTGACAAAAATCTGGAGTAGATACATGTTGATCTAACAGAGATCTTAAATCTTGGTATTCCAACTGATAGTCTGTGGATAGTATCTCCATGCATAACAATCATCAAAATATGATTTTTCAGTAAGTCTTTTTAATAGAAATGTAAGGCAGTCAAGCTCCACCTGCTTCATTAAGAAAACGAAGAACATATATGACAAATGCAAGGAGCAACGCCAGGCAAGTTAAGGATAAGGAATACAAGTTCGATAATTGAAAGGGATAGAGAGGGTGGGTTAATCACATTCCAAGACTTATACAACTGAAGAGAATCTCTAAGAATATCTGCACTATTTTTGCTCTTTGATAGGAAGATTTTGATTCTCTCCACAGACTCCAGCAACTTGATTCTTATATAAAGTTATAACCAACTTATTGAACAAATACTAAATATTATGCAGATTATTTTAGCAAATCTAATACCTGCTGTGAGGTAAGCCTCGGTGCAACAGTAAGGTTGCTCTATTGGACCTGCATGTCATGACTTGGAAATATGGAAACAACCTCTCTGCATGTGAGGATAAGGCCATGTACCTCCAACCTTTCTCAAGATATCTACTGTACTAATAAATTTCCCATGCAACTTTACTAGATGAAGTTTATTCTTGAGCAAAATAGAACTAAGTTCAATTGAATATTGTACTGTGTTTTGAAAATATGCCTTTCACTCAGGTTAGAACTATTTAATCTTAAGAGGTTTTGATTAGAAAACTTCAAATCTATCATTATGTTTGATGTTAACATCAAGTACGGATATGATGCTTACTAAATGGAGATCAGATCCAACAGTCGGGATCTCTCACTGATTTTTTTTTCCTTTTCTCTTTTTTGGAAGTCTCAATTTTCAAAATGGGCATACCATGTGATTACAGATTTGATGCAATAAAACTGGAAAAAGAAGTGTTCAAGCATATGCTATTCTCTCATTAAGACAGCTGGCATATACAATTAAATAGCTTATAGCTTATATTCAATCAACATGACGCCATGCTATGGTTTGCATATAATATAATGAGGGTCCATGTAGAAGCTCATATAACACATAGAAGAACAAATGTACACACGGACCAAACAAATAGGCTTCCATATAAACCAAATGGGCCAGTAATGTTATCTAGAAGTGGCTCATTCCAAACTACTTGTAGAATGTAAATAGAATGATTGCCATATGAATGATATCTGGTTAAAAAAACAATGTACGCAGGCTTCACTTGTAATAATGTAACATAAGATATCAAACATGTAGCTATTGATCGAAGCAGGTGTGGAAACATCAAAGAGAAATAACCTTCATACATGACAAGAAAAGAATAAAGCTCATATTTCTGTTATAATGTTGGCATGACAGTTGCGACCTTCAAGTGGTGCATGTCAATCCGGAATTTCAAATAATTTGCACAGACAAGAAAATTATGGCACTAAATCAAAAATAGTAGGAAAAGGAGTGCTCTAGAAGATCTTGTCAACTAATCAAAGAATTTGCTCATAATGTAAATTCTTTAGCCATGACAAGATTATTCTGCAACTTTTCCCATGAAGAATCTAACATCATATCATGGCAACACCTTCCACACAAAATGGCTGCACATCATAAAACTTTGCTGTTTCGTAAAGCCCTTCCGCATCCTGCAGTTTAAAAAAGTTTATAATTGAGCGTAAGATATTTTAAGGCATAATAATGTCAGCACAAGAAGATATAAATATTCTTTTTATTGTCTAGAAATCATGAGTCCAGAAATGGCTTTAAATATCTATAGCAAGCAATTAGAAGGCAGAGGAAGACTTCAAGAAGAAAACCAGAAGGCATCATAGAGATATTTTATAAGGAACAATTAGGTACCATAATATAAAACCACCAATGTATGCTCTGCAGAAAAAGAAAAAGAGAAGGAAGAAAATGAGGAACATTGAAAAGGCAGCCATTCTCTTTTAAGTGTTCAATAATAGATGCCCATGAATACACACATGCATGTACACATGCATACATATGTTCATGCACACATCCATGCACGTGTATGTGTGCACATGAACACGTTGCAGGCGCAAAGACGCACAGATGGAACAAAATATAATTATAGATAAACTATAAATATAATTCAGTCACCCTCAAAGCTTTAACAAACCTTTGGAGCTGATAGTTCAGACTTTATGTCATCTAAGTCTTTTCTATGGTTACCAGCAAAATTATCAATGGGATGAAAGCTATTGGCTTAAACTTTTAGACTCAAGAATGGAAAAGTTGCTAGATGGTCCATTCCTAAACATTTGGCAATTACAACAAAAGCAGCCACCCTTGCCTGAAGATTAAAGATCTAAACCTGTGAAAGGAATTCCAGTGATGCTCAAGCCTCACACCTCAAGGTCTGCACCTGAGCCTATGCTTTCTCTTTTTGATACATTAATCACATTCCATAATTTGCCATAGTAAGTGGAACATGATTTTCTGTATCCTGCAACTTTATAATAGAGGTAACATTTCCTATCATAGGATCCACATAATCAAACAATGTTAAAGAAATATTAAGTGATAAGAAAATATAATTACTCACAACTATGAAATCATCACTGGAACCCATTACAAGGAGTTGTAAAGAATCCTTTGACACTGAAGGTACAGGCAAAGATGCATTAAGCTTCTTTAGGTCGAACAATGGCAGCTTCGAACTTTCTTTCATTAGCTCCTGATACCTATAATGAATCAAAAGCAGGATCCAAAAGTCCATGTGAGAAACCAATAAAGGATTAAGAAAATTAGAAATTAAAGACACTTAATGCTATTTATATTACTTCTGGACTGATATAATAAGAAACTACTGCAGGAACATCTGATTATCTCACTTGGCCTTCAATATGAAACAATGGCAATATAGGAGACATATAACCAACCACAAGCTGACAGAATGCTTCTATTTGTATTACTCCTATGACATGTTTTAATGTATAACTAATTATTTATTATTCACAAGCAATTTGTTGACCATTGTCATTAGTAGTGTCTATGTATGAAGTATAAAGGTTTTGATTTTACTGTGCTTTCATGCATTGACACATGTGATGGTACACGTGCATGTTAAGTGCGCTAATTGTAGATTACTGTTATTATCTAGCAGAAGGTACACAAAGAATTTTTTCTATCACAACCACACCATAAATTGTTAGAAGCTGGATTGGGTGGGATCTCTACAGGCATATATACATTTGTTCCATTTTCTTTTAGAGTACAAGGCAAGAAAATGTTATCTGTAGATAAAGGAAGTCAATTTCAAACTAAATGAATAAAGAGTAAAGGACCTTAAAATCAGAATACATTTCCAGGTTTTCCAGCATCATAGCCCTACATAGCATGCCAGAAAAAAACATGATATCTCCATACCCATTGTTGTAAGAAACTGCCACATAAGTATGTGTAAATATGAGTATAAAACAGAAGTCAGGAAAAAATAGCACTAGCTGATAGAGAAGCAGAATAATTTCCATGCCCTCTCTCCTTGCACAAGGGCTAACTTTCCATTATACAGTTAAAAAAGATATTTTAGAACATTTTTTTATTGAGAACTCCTTAGGGTGATCCAGGTCTTCTACATTGATTAGGCAGAAGTTGATATGTAGGTGGATAGCTTTTATAAGCTAGTTAAGAAATTACTCATGAAATAAAATAACTAGACGAATTATGAATTAATCAGCAAAAGAAACAAATATGTGAAGTTACATGGCTATTTGAGGATCTTAATTTTACATGAAAAGTTAATAAGTGAAAGGATCTTAATTTAACATGAAAAGTTAATAAGTGAGGACAATCTTTCTTACAAATATATAACACTATTAATCAGCAATCAACTGTTCAAAATTAGATAATCAAGCTAATGCAAAAGAAACTTGATCAAACAACAAATGATGAATACAAAGTTAGACGCAAAGATCGAATTGAAAGTAATGAAACTTATAGGATGTATCAAATTTAAGGTGCTCGGAAAACCAACAAGATAGACGGAGGTTAAACAATAAACCCTACCCATCCTGCCTACTACCTATCCTTTTTATCCTAGACAAAGTATTGTCCTAAAGCAGTACAGCTGGGATACCTAGGTCTAGGTGTCCAAGACACTTACAGGCGACCTAAGCACTTGGGTCCTTAGCAGGCCAGCTGAGCACCTACCTAAGGCTACATATCTGCCCATCAAAACAGTGCTTTTTGTCTTTATCTGGATCTCAGACCCCTCCATTCCAATAACTCCGCTTACCCACTATCAGTTACCCCTACCCTTCCCTTCAACCAAAATAAATAAATCAAAAATAAAGGAAGAGGAGGTAAACAGTAAATATCAACATTTTCTTGAACAAGATTTGCAACTTTATAAATACTTTGTAATAACAGATCAACATCTTACCAATGTTCAAACTTATTCGTGGTAAGAGCAGAGTTCTTTTTTCTTCTTTAAGTCTCAAACAAAATGCGGCCCTTTTTGTACCACATAGGCTATAAAGTGATGGAAGGATGATTAGGTGCTCTTTATGCTTGTTCTTGCTGTTCCTTGAAGATGTAAATTATATGTTGGATGGCTGACATTTGATAAGCAGTTTGTAAGTCAACCAATCAAGAGCTTTCTTCTATGTTCATCTGAACTATGTATGCATGTCAAGATAAGTATCTTGGTACTAGCAATATGGATCTGCACCAAATATTTGATTGATTCAAGCTAATACACTCTTGGAACAGTAACATTTAATATTTTTGATCGAGAAATAAAATGCCAAAGGCATGGAAAATGAATGGTTGGATCATTTTTCCTTTCAAAAGAAATGGGTTGGACTTGGTCATCAGATAAGAGTTTAGCGCATTAATAAATTATAGTGCCATCATGCACATACCTTAGGACTAGTTGATCTTCCATTGTTGAAGAAAAAAATGTTTCTTTGCAAAGGGGCAGAGAATTTGCAAAAGCTTTTGCAGCCAAGCTCAGCGTTACCTGGTAAAAGAATAAACTGGGTATCAGTATATTCATCTAAAATCCAGAATGGCAAAGATCAAATATTATGCATAAATGACAATGTGAAAAAGTAGGGCCACTACTCAAACTAGATCTTCTTTCATAAATCTTCATGATGCAAAATCTATGCCTCAAAAATTAAACCCACCATCAAGGTGAGTTGGAGTTTGTGCAGTAGAGCAAAAAGCATGTGCATAAGCCACATTGAAAAATATAGAGGTTGTGGAAAAGATATATAAGTTAATGATTGACATAATGAAGGTTTTAAGACATAAATGTATTTGACAATGCCAACAAAAAGGCCTAGCAAATCTATAGTAAACATTAGTGTCTGCAGACGATTTCATCTTTCCATGTGATTCTTTTTTAAAAAATTATGGATTCGATGGAAACTTGGAAGTATTCCATGGTAAAGTGCACATGCATTCATTTTCACAGTGAAGGTTATTGCCATTATCAGCAGGGAAAAGGACAAACTACTTCCGAAAGTTGAAACATCTACTCGATAAAATATGAATCAATACATGACATATTACATAGTGTACCGACTGTAGATAAATAAATGTCCAGATCATGAGAGGAAAAAACAGACAACTTTGAGACTATTTACCTTAATAGCAGCAATTGGCTTGGACATGAGATACCGCCACACTAGACCACTGCAGGTAAATAATATGACATTTTTTATACATGGGTCATTTCATTAGAATAGGAAATAAAGAGAATAGGTACAAAACAGGATAATAGTCACCCTTTTCTGTATGTACAATCACCTATTTCCAGAAGGAGGAACAGAACATACAAGCACAGCTCCTGCAAGCAGTGGGTGACATGCATTCCTCTCTACAATCAGGAGAAATAATTTTTAATATTCTTAAGCACTCTAGTAACAAAAGAGAAAAACAAAGAATAAAATTATGCTGAAATATATTTGATCAAATCAGTAGTTTCATCAAATCTAAATCACAAAATAAGAATTTGAAAAGGATAGCTTAGAGAATTGAATATGAAAGTCAGGGGTATAAAAGAGAAATATAGTTAAGTGTGAACTGTGCACCAACCATCACAAGATGTTTGACTGGAGAAAAACTGATCCATCATCTTTGAAATGTAAGACTGAACAATGAGTCCTCCAAATGAATGTCCAATCAAAATAGGTGGCATGCTGACCTCTTTTCGGATGAAATCAGCTATATCACTTGTATGTGTCTACTGTAGATGTTTTTAGACTTTGATAAGATTGAAGTACCAAACAGGGCACCTACAAAACCTTCCAGCTGAAACCAGTAGGAGTTACTCTGATAAACAAAAGATCTGCTCAAATACCTGGAGAGTGCCTGCTACTGCTCCTGTAGGAACATCACTTTCACCCTGACAACACAGAAAAGTATGGTATTTAACAGTACAAACTAGATATTTACATACACTAATCAGAGGACGCTGCTCAATACTGACCGATGATAATCAAACAGTGTGGTAACTCATCATGAATATTAAGTTATAAATGCATGTTATTTGAAGAAATAATTAAAGCAGTATCTCAGTATAACTAAATAAAATTGATAATAGAATATACAAGTAATTATGTAAGTATATGCTAAAAGAGGTCCAACAGATCAGAGAAAACTTTAAAAACCAATTCACTTTAATTCCTCCGATCAGTAGGATTCTAGAAAACTCAATGTGCATGTGTGCATGCATGCATGTTTTAAATTATCATTCTACTGGTTGGTTTGAAACCCTGATCTCACCAACAAACTGAGCAAACTACAAGGTAGACCATCTAAATTCAGGGTCTCCATACTAATATAAAATCTAATGACATTTTAAATTAAATGTACATCGATTTCTTACATATGCATCAAGTGGTGACCAAATTCATGCCCCATTATTACTTCTTAACTTACACAGCGATCTCATATCTTTAGCTACGCACCAAGTTACAGACCACCTCATCTCCCCACACCTATTCACAGAAACGATTCTCCTCTACCCAATCCAGAACGGAATCTCATTATGAAATCCACCCATTTCCTCCCAAAATTTTTCATATTTCTGAAAGATAAATCCTAAAATCATTTCATAACGGAGTAGTACAGAAGGAACCAATACTCACATAAACCACAAACAAGTTATCCAACCTGACCCTGCCGATTACTCTACATTGTCAGCCTAACTCTCGCCACTTTCCTTTCTCAGACAAGCAGTAAATTCCTCGAGCATTTAACGGGCAAATATCGACGACGGTATCACCTTTCCATCCAAATTATACGCATAGCCGAAAAATGAATAAATAAATGATACAAGGGATCAAACGATGTTAGACCTGGCCCAAGAGGCTGAGGGCGTAGCAGTCGAAGCCGGCGCGGGAGAAGAAGGGGAGCCAGTGCTCGGCCCAGCACCAGGCCGCGTGGAAGCTCCCATGGACGAACACCAAAGGCGGAGGGCGGCTTCCCTTCTCCGCCTCCTCCACCGCCGCCGCCGCCGCCGCCGCCGTCGCCAATGAAAGGCGCTTCTGGAAGATGACTTCCATGTTGAGGCCGGAGGGCAGCCGGTGGAAAAGTCGAGACTGCCCCTCCTTCAGCGGGTACGGAGCCCGCGCCCTGCACGCGGTGGCGAAGGCTAAGAGGGGATTGTGGTCTTTTCCGAGGCGGCCGGAAGGATAACGGTGGAAGGCATTGGGTCGGGAGGGTGAGAGGGATGGCCGCCATGGCTGGGGAGCGACGAGTCGCGTGGAGACTGGCTCACGTGCATGCCAGGAGATCAAAGAGAGCGGAACACGTGATTGGCTCTACGTTACGGTATTGTGGGTCCCAATCAAGGAGTGTTTCTAAGCTGTTGCCACGTCAACCTTTCACGGACAAAAGTGAGATTTGTGAACGGCTGTGATGAAACCATAGTTTTTTTTTTGGTAAAATGAAACCATGGTTTGATGAGGCAGTGATCCAAGCCTCTCTATATTTTTTTTTCTTTTTTTTATGGGGTCTCACGATCGTACAGCGATGGAGCAAATATATCCAATAGCATCCATATCTAAAATATAGGGCTGAATTCCCATCGATTATGGATTCATATTCATATTTTTTTTGATAAATATAAATATAAATATAAATATTAATATTTCATATTAATATTTATTTTAAATAAATATAGATATAAATTAGATATTAAAAATATGAATATAAATATAAATAGAAGTCAGATAATTAAATTTTATACCTATGAAATCGAAGAGATAATCAAAATAAATGATAATCAAATTAATAATATATTAATATAGTTTGTATGTTTTTTTAAAATTAATAAATATTGTACAAAATTACGTAAGGTCACGGATGAAATTAGATATTCGGATACGGATCAAATAATTTTTTGTCCATATTCATATACATTTTTTTTTATGGATATGAATACGGATATAGATATTAGTCAAATATTTAAATTTTTATCTATATTCAGATAGATTCGAATATGAAATAAATTCAGATGGATATTATCTACGTCATTCTCACCCCTAGTAAAATATGATGAAGCTGAAATGAGGCTCAGTTTGCCACTCAACTAAGTATGCTGGTACTTTGCTGGAGCCGGTCAAGTATTGTTGATGTTGTCTTCTGCTCAATCAATTAATTATCCATTTTGATTCCAAATTGATCTAGATCACAATTTGGTATTTTTTTTATTTTAATAAAGCGATCGTAACCATTTGGATATGTACTTTATCCATTAATTCTTGGCATCAGTGCTTGATGCTCAAACATGCGCATGAACGGACAAAGAGGAACATGTTCCAAAAGCAATGCAGACATCAAATTTGATGCTTGAAAGGAAATTAATCTACATGCACATGTAGAAATGAAGACGCACGCAGTAACACGTAATCATTTATTCCAGATTCTCGGGTTGTATTGTCGAAGGTTTCTGATCGAGTGGGAATACTAAAAAGTCAGTTGTTTAACCACATAAGGTAAAGGTTCAATGATAGATGGCCTTTCCTACGGATAAATTTAACGATACATATCATAAGAAGATGCCTTGCTTGTGCTGTCGATGAGGAGTGATTAGCTTATTCTCTTCTAGCTGTTCTAGAAGATTCGACAATTTCTATTAGCTTGCCTAAATGTTTACGGAAAAATTCGTCTCTAGAGTTTTTTGCCCCCCTCTGAAAAATAGTTGTTTTATCAAAACCTGGTGAACGAAACTTCCCTCAACCAACGAAGCCTTCAAAATTGACCTTGATTCGATTATAATTAAATATTATCAGACTTGTCACCTATGCAAGAAGTTGACTGTATTTATGTTATCTGAGTGACATAAGAAGGTGAGAGGGCCAATTGGGCAATGCTCTAGACTCGACAACCCACATTTGCGTGCATATCATTTTCCTGGTTTCTTGTCATTGATCTCATGCAGGGTGGTTTAGTGTTTGGTGCCTGGTACACAGATATTCACTTGTAAAGCTTCTAGCCTACTGGAGTTGTACTTCAAGCGTATAAAGTTACCTAATGCTCAGTTTAGGAGCAATTTACGTCTGGAGAGAGAGAGAGAGTATCATGATCTATCTTTAATTCCCTAGATGACCAGAGACATTTTTAACTTCTAGGCTAGGAGATAAGTTCGGATCTTCCCAGCAAGTGATGCTACTGGATTGAAAGACAGGTAGTAAATGAAGGGACAACTTGTTCCAAGCATTTCTTCTTTGATGGGAAACTTGAGCTTAGCCAAAATAAGGTAATATCACAACATGTCAACTGATTTGAGTGAAAGTTCCTTAATCCTTACTTTGAGTTGGATAGTAATGTCAATGGTTTGATCGAGTCAATTAACCTAACAAGCGTGGCATGTTGTAACCTGCGTTTGGACATAAAAGTACAAGAGTTTGTCTTATAACATACGCATAATGTGAAGGCAGATGACACTCGAGCAGAGCCTCAACAAAGTGATTTATAATGTGTTTTATAGTAGAATAGATATGTAATAAATACCACGCACGCCTCTTGAATGGCTATTAGTTTTAACATCTCTCTCTCTCTCTCTCTCTCTCTCTCTCTCTCTAACTTTGTTTTAGAGAGGGAAACAAATAGGCTTGGATAATGGATAGTGTTGCGGCCAATCCCTTCGTCACCTGGTCGTCGAGAACGAGCACCTGCAAGAGAAGTCCG
>KE504660.1:415814-440446 GCA_000441515.1 Elaeis oleifera
TTCTTTTCTACTGTTGCCTAGTCTCCTCTCTGACTTGACCGTCGGAAGGTCCCGTCGGAGGCATCTCCGATCAGTGTGGACTTTCCTTGCAGGTGCTCGTTTCCGGCGACCAGGTGATGAGGAGATTGACCGCAACAGGTACATAAATAAGTGCTATCCAAAGTACAATAGACATCATGCTAGAGAATGGGATAAATCGACAAAGATCTAAGATAGTGAGACCTAATAGAATAGAATAGTAAAAAAAAAAAAAAAGGAATATCTAAGACAGGAAGCTAGGGTGAATTGTTTTAAGAGAATGATCACATGGAAAATGTTGAAATCATAATCAATAAGTATGAAAATCATCCTAATAGGATGAATTTATATATGTTGTTAGAGAAAAAAAGCAAGAAAGAAACTTCTGCTTCTCATAAAGAAGCCTCAACCAATTTGTCAGACCAAGAACTGACTAAAATTTTGGGCAAGACTAAAAGTCAACTAAAGAGATAATAATTGGAGGTTACAAGATGGCCAATGTATTGGATAGTGAGATTGCATTTCATGAAATTGGCCAGCTATAGTTGCACTCTAAGAGAAGATTTGGTGGCTCATGCATGCCACTAGGTAATTATTTCATATGCCTAAGTGATCTTCAACTCGAAGGGCATCACTATAATTGGTTTAGATAAAAGCCATTCAATTGGGCATTCAAAAGATTTGGTCAATTCATTTAAAGATAGAACATATATCCAGGTCAATGAGTTTTATTTCATGTCCCTCTTGACTTTAAACTTGGGAGCATCATCACAACTGGCGTAGGAAAAAGCCAATCAGTTGGATGCCTAAATACTTGAAGGGTACATTTGAGTTGGTTAGAAAAACCAATAAAAGTATGGATTATTAGGATAATTGATCCATTCAAAATCATGACAATTATTATGGTCTCTTTGTATGATATGATTGATCTATTCAACAATATGGCTCCTGTAATAATTGATGAGTATGATCAATCTACTCAAAACTATAGCCATTGTGATGGTTGACAAGTATGGTCAACTTATTCAATAATATGGTGATTAATATTGTCAACAAAAATAATCAACCAATTCAAAATTATGGCTATTGTTATGCTGATCAGCATGATTGGCTTGTTTAAAACTATGACCACTATTGTGGTCAATAAGTTTGACCAAACAATTTAAAATTATGGCCATTATCATGAATAATCTATGATTAACTTATTCGAATTTATGGCCCATATCATGATCAATAGCTTGTCCGATCGATTTTAAACTATGATTTATCATAGTTAATCTACATGGTCAATGGGTTAGATGTTGTTATGAAGTTCTATAGTCAAGATGATTGATTAATTAGTAGCCTATTACTATGATCGGCCCAACATTTTTCTGTATTTGAACTTATGCTTATTTAGCTCAACAAGAAGATCCATTTTCATTGAGCTATAGGAAAAATGTTTACACCCAAAATTAATTAATCATCGGTCGACAATAGTAAATGATCAAAATTTTGAGACTGATCAAGATTTGATTGATCATTTATGCATGATGCTCGCAGAAACTCTATTTTGCCACTTATCAGTTAAACAAGAGGCCATTTGGGTAGTTAATTTCTGGGATTAAATTTCTAAAAGACATGCAATGAGTAGTTCTACATGTAGGTAACCTCCGGCAACCAACAAAGAGGGAGTTATACAAAGACAATGGGAAACTAACCAAAGAGTGTAATTATTGCTAGAAATCAATAACTATGGATCCATGTAATAAGAAAAGAAAGATGCTTCTTCTACATCTATATCTGGTCTAAATTTCTTCAACATGACGTCCCAGTAGAGAATTTTGCATTTAGGCCCTTATCAATTTATCCAACTCCCTAGCATGATGATCATTTCATAATGGAGAATACTTATTGATGTATTCAATTATATTCTTTTATGAAATCAAAATCTTTGCTGTTGTTTTTCTACCGATGATTTACTACTTCCCTTTAATGCTTTATTCATCATGGTAGAACATTTGTATCCTACTAGAAGGTTTAAGTCCTTTTACTAAGGAGCTGAATTTGCTTTCCTTGATCAACTATATCTATCCGATCGACTAGTCGATCTAACATGCATGCCTATACCCTCGATATATAGATTTTATGTTTTCAAGAAGCACACTCGTATGGTAAAATAAGAGTCCTGTCCATATTAAAGCAAACAAAGATATATAATCTTAAATTAAATTCCCCGTCCATTTTGCCTGCATATGGAGATGTATGCATCCGCTCATAGCAGGAGGAAATGTGTCATAGAGATATTAAAAATGTGAAATTAAAATAGGAGGCAAAGACTGACATCACATTGACCCGCCTATATTCTCAACGGGAACGAGATAAGTATTGCCTAAAGATGCCGTGCAGCTTTTTCTACAGGTATAAGATATGCACATTAACTATTCTGTGGCATGCTATGTTCAACATGAGATCTACTGCTGTATAGGTACTAGCAATGTAATGGGTGTGTGTGTGGTCCATGAAAGACTATACATTTATAAAAGCCAACATCATCGAGATTTTTGGACTGTCTAGGATAAAAGGAACTTTAAGTGCATTCAAGGAGAAGGATGGCAACTTCCAAATCATGTATAGGTAGGGAGATACATGCCTTTATTGTGATGGAGAAAACCATTGATAGAAAGGGCTCAGTTCCTGCAGCATCCAAGCCTAGCTATGTTTAGATTGTCATGCAAATTTAACATACATAATAAAACAAATCTCTTGGGGAAATAGGAAGAAGCTATTGATGTTGGATTTCTGCTTGTGGTTACATTTATTCTCTCTCTATTGGATGCATGTTCACTGTATGATTGTTCTTCAAACAATGAGAGAGAGAGAGAGTCTTACAAAAGTGGTATATCTTTATTTGCTTTTACCACGGCTCTGGACGCAATAGGAATATTAGAACAAGAGTTATGGAAGGTTAAAATTGTGGGGAGGGGGTTGGGGTCTCAGGTTGATGGTAATATAGATTCTCAAGTTTTAACTCCTTTTGCTGCTATTTAATTGCATGTCTTATCCAAGTTTTGGCATAGATATTTGATATAGATGATGCTTTACTCTTTGTTGGATGGTTCTGACGGCCAATCCCCTAAATAGGCCTAAAAAAATAAAGAAAACCCCCTGAAGTGGAGGATGCCATAATAAACAATCTAAATACTATGTTCACACCTGAGGACGCTGTCTCTTAACTGGATGCCCAATTTGGCTTTTGAACCGGAAAAGGTGCTCTTGTTTTTGCTCGTGTGAGGCAGACATGCTTTCAAAGATGAAGCCCGAAAGACCTCAGATGAGATGTGAAAAAGGATGTTCTTAAAATTCCAACAGCTGAAATGCCGCCAGATTAGGCAAACCAGATAGTCCCCCCCCCACTCTCTCTCTCTCTCACCTAAATCTCTAAGTTTAATAATATAAGCTGTGGTGTGATATATTGGTCAGTCAAACACGCTTCATGTTGAAAAGAATCCGAATCACCTTCCAAAAGCCTCAAAAGTAGCTTGAATGAATGACCCATTCCCAAGGAACTCGGTTTCCCGTTCCTTTTTTTTTCTTTTTTCCGACTAGAAGCACCAAGTCTACGAGTAGGAGGAAATCACCTCCAGAAATTCCTTCATGATTGCTCCAAATCTTTAAATAAAGGAAGCCTATAGAGTTCACATATAGGGTCCTACTTTATTTTCCAAAATCTATATCCCATTATTGGTACGCTTTGGCTCTTCTAGGAATGGTCTATATAACATGGCACTTAGCTGCCCATCTCCCTTGTAGCTTCTCCTAGAGAGCCTTTTAGGAGGGTGGCAACAATGTCTGAAAAGAGGGGATCCAACAAATATGAGGAGGACAAGGTGGATCTCAGGAGAGGGCCTTGGACTCTTGAGGAGGACAGCCTCCTCATCCACTACATTGCTTGTCATGGCGAAGGCCGGTGGAATCTCCTCGCTAAGTGCTCGGGTAATCATCCAAACCTATATATATATATAGTTTTCTTTTTTTTCTCTAGCAACCTAAACCTACATATAGTTAGTGAAATCTTCCGACTAAGACAGCTCTGTTGTATTGACTTGTTACGAATCTATATAGCTAATCTTTTTTTTTTGGTTCTACGCCTGTAGGCTTGAAGAGAACTGGTAAGAGTTGCAGGCTTAGGTGGCTAAATTACTTAAAACCAGATATAAAACGCGGCAACCTGTCTCCAGAGGAGCAGTTCTTGATCCTTGAGCTCCATTCCAAGTGGGGAAACCGGTACGTAGATGATCATTTTCCTCATCAACTCATTTATACTTCTCTACTTTCCGCTCTTATCCCATGCGGTAGATTAGTCTTAATTTTGGGCGAAGTTTCTCGCTTCATATGCCATAATCAGCACATCTTTCTCTCGTCAACTTCTGGCGTTTGTTTGTTTGTTTTTATCTTTATTTTATTTTTTCTGGGGATATAGGTGGTCCAGGATTGCACAGCATCTACCAGGGAGGACCGACAACGAGATAAGAACTATTGGAGAACCCGTGTTCAGAAGCAAGCAAGGCAGCTCAAGATCGACGCCAACAGCGCCATGTTCCGAGACGCAATCCGCTGCTACTGGATGCCGAGATTGCTCGAGAAGATGGGTTCATCTCAGGCCATGCCATCCCTAACAGACTCCAACGCCACGACCACCGCCGGTACGATGGAGCAAATGATCACTCCGCATGGGCCTCCCCAGCCGTTTTCCAATCCAGCCATGCACAACTACTACCCATTTGAGGGCTGCAGCTCCTACGACCCACCGGGCTCGGAGAATCACAGTCCGACCACCTCCTCAGCCTCGATGCCGCTCCCCAACTCCCAAACTTGTCCGAATTCTCGTCGGCCCCCCGACAATTACAGTGGTGCCTCCTTCAATCCATTCACGAGTGGCCACTGCGTGGACAATAGCTACGGTCTAGACGCTATGGATCTAGACCCGGTGTCGGCAACGCAGCTTGGATTTTCGGTCTCGGACTACACCATGGGTAACAATAATTGCGTGGACAACCTTGGTGATGGCTTGTGGAACATGAATGAGTTATGGAATGTAAGAAAGCTAAATGAGTGGGGTGGAATCTAGCTAGGTTCCTTGTAGTGATAACTACTCTTGTAAAATGTCCCATTCCATTCAGAGTGTAAGTGGGAGTTTATTCTGCGCGTGTATGTGTGCTTTTGGAATTAATTTGAATGAGAGTCCTTTTCTCCAAGTGAAAGATCTTGAGAAGGTGATGGAGGGTTGCGGGGAATAGAGAAGGAATTAATGTGTGGCTTCTTGACTTGGGCTCCCATGCCAGCCAAAAGAATCATATATATGCGTTGTCACTTCAATTCGAATCAAGTTGTGGTGAGGATTTAGTTGGATGGAGGTGGACCATCTTTATTAGCCTCTCAACTCCTAATCCTCACCCCAATCATCTTCCACTCATTATTTTTTGAGGGGAGAAAGGCATGTTTCAAACACTCAAGACCTACGAAGTTCTCTTGGCTTTCAAGAAAACTGCATCCCAAAACTTCCTATTTAGAAAGGGTCCCCACATAATTGGATGGCATCACCAGCATGACATAACTAAAGCCTGGGTTATGGGGATAAAAGGTGCGATGGCTGAGGAAGGAGCCACGAGGCTGGCTCTTTGCGATCGAACCATCTTATCAACGGTGCGCTGGATCACCCACGTATTCCGTTCGCCCTTGGGTTGCCGACAGCTGTCCATCCGGGTACCTGAATTCGTCCGTGGGACCCGATGTGCCGCATACCTGTCATACGTGGGACGTATCCATGTGAATGCCACGTGCCACGTGGGACACGCCAGTCGTGTTGGTCTGCAGAGAAACGATTTGGGCTACGTACATATTGTTCTGTGGCAGATCCGATGCAAACCCTCTCTAAGAACAAGCTTGCAGTTCCGCTCGTCCGACAGCTGCTTCGATTGAAGCAAAATTATTCCATTCATGCATCCATATACTGGTGATGTCCATACGAAATATAAACCAACCAAAAAAAAAAAAGAGGGAACTACAGTTGCAACTCTCCTTCAATTGGGGATTAAATATTTCAATTGCGAGTTAGGTGAGTGTTTCCTCGAGTGTTTGACATAGGTAATACTTAACATCATTTATTTAAAACATTTGGTAATGCCCCAACAGCTCTTCTCAAAATGAAAACCAAGTTGGCAGGTGATCTTAGATCACAAAGTTTTAAATTTCAGCTAGATGGGTAGCCACTTGCTGGTAGAGTCGCTGGCAAATTAATATGCCCGAAAGGACTGGTTGGGGTCCAAATTAATTTATCTAATTTCAGTCAAAAAATTAAATATATTATATTTTAGTTCTTAAATTATATCATATTTTTTAAATGATCCTTAAACTACAAAGCCATAACTTTTGGTCTCCAAAGTTTTAAATTATTTTAATGTTACCATTCGTCCTGTTTCCGACGATTTTCTCTCGTCAAAAATCCTATTTGGCATTATCGGTGCATATGTGGCTAGTTTAACTTGAATATATGGCACCGGTGCTGAGCTGGAAATAAGTTATTTAAAAAAGTGATGACATAGTGTCCGGTACCAATTCGATTTTCTTTCAAGGAACGGTGCCATTCCCTTTTTTAAGCAATTTTTTCTGTCTCTGTCCTAATTTTCCAGGACCCCTCCTCCAGTTCTCTCTTCTCATCAGAAATTGTTCTTTCCCTCTTCGAAGGAGACCGTCGATCGTTGTCGGCCTTCTTCTTCCGAATCGGATGTCGGTCTATGTATTGTGGGAATCCTCGTCGGCCTTCTTCTTCCGTCTAAATCTTGTACTCACTCTGAGTTTGTGAGAATCCTCGCCGATCTGTCTTTCCGCATCAAACGAAATTTTGTATTCTTGTTATTCTAGATTTATAGGATGCATGTTTGTGCTTGGCTTTCTAAAAACCACAAAGGTACTTGCCTTTATTTGTCAGTAGTTGTGTCGTAGGGTGTTTGATACTGGTTGTACCCTAGGTCAAATGTTGAGATTGGTTTGGAAGGGATTTGGTAGAGGTTTTTATTGTGCTGCTTATATCTAATGAATAAGTGGTACTGCATATACAAATAATCTTGATGCCTTGCTAAATAACGGTTTCGTTAGTCTGTAGTTGTGCCCTAGGATTTAAATATGGCTGTCGATATTTTTTTCTATCACATTTCATTATGGAGGCAAGTTCATATTTAGACCTACAGTATGTTCGGGGGCAAATTTCTATATATAATAGTGTTGATCCTGATAGAATATCTATTCCAGAGTTGGAGAGCATGTTAGAGGATATTGGGATTTTCAATATATCTCAATTTTACTATGTCAAGCCAGAAAAAGACCTAAACAATGGCTTGAAATTTATCTTTGGAGATCAAGATATATATGTTAGATATGATTTTAGACATTTCGGCAGATGAGATGATACATGTTTATGTGGAACATTGAGACAAAAGTGACAATGGTTATCAACGAGCTGTGCCGAAGCTGAAACCAGAATAGCAGGCTGAACTGTAGCCTTGTTTAACTATAGAGCCTTTGCTAAATATAGAGTATGTACCCATTATAGACCTGACAAAAATATTAGGGAAGGCAATGAGCAAGGCAGTGAGTAAGATAGTGAGCAGGGCAGTTAGCAAGACAGTGAAGATAGTGAAAGTTCAGCTGAAAGAAGTATTAATTTAAATAATTTATAAGATAGTGGTTATGCTAGAAGTTCAGTTCAAGAGGTCGGAGAATGCGCTGCAGGGCAACCAACTGAACCAAGGGCTAAAGGAGGTGAAGCAAGGGCTGAAGAAGGTGAAAATTAGCAAGATGTTTCCTCAGAATATACAAAGTCCAAAGAATTGGTTTCATGGGATTCATCTGAAGAGGAGCATGGACCTACTTTTGATGTATTCAATGAGAAAAATGATATGGCAAATGTGCAATTTAAGTTGGGCATGAACACATTTAAGTTAGGCATGAAATTCAAGAGTTTTGAGCTGCTTAAAAAAATGATAAGAGAGTATGCAATAACTGGGGGACACAATGTGAGGTTGGTGAAAAATGATAAGGTTAGGATGAGAGCTGTATGTCAGAAGAATTGCAACTGAAAACTGTATGCCTCGTTGATGCAGGATGGTTCAGCAGTACAAATTAAATCCTATTGTGGTGAACATATTTGCTTTAGAGAGGTATGGAATAGGAACATGAAATCTACTTTCTTAGCCAATAAGTACTTAGAAAGGTTCAGGAGTCAGCTATCTTGGAAGCCCATTGAGGTGGTTATGCAGGTTAGGCAAGATTTCAACGCACAAATATCAAAATCTCAAGCATACTGGGCAAAGAAGAAGGCGATGGAGATTATACAGGGATCTATTACAGAGCAATATAGCAAGTTGTGGGATTATACCGAGGAGATTAGAAGGATAAATGATGGTAGTACGGTAAAAATGCTTGTTGATACACAAGATCTGGGTGGTGAACCAATCTTCAAGTGATTTTATATCTACTTTATTGCTCTTAAATAGGATTTTCTGGATGGCTACAAGCCTGTAATTGCCCTAGATGCTTGTCACTTCAAAAGGGCATATTTGGGACAGTTAATAGCTGCAGTTGGGATTGATGGAAATGATGGTATATATCCAATTGCTTGGGCTGTTATTGAATCTGAATCAAAAGATAGTTGGAGTTGGTTCTTTGAGCTTCTTCAACTTAATATTGGCTCATACAGGGACAGAGACGGGACATTCATTCATGACCAGTAGAAGGTATATTTAGAATTTACCATTCTATCATTCCATCCCACATGCTAATCATGTTTCATATTCGTGTGGCAATCATATTTCGTATTAGTATGGTAATAATGTTTATGATCATAGCAAGGCTTACTGCTTACATTTGATGATCTACTCCCTAGAGCTGATCATAGATTTTATATTCGACATTTATTTATCAACTTCAAGATAAAATTCAAAGGTTTGATATTGAAGGATGCTCTTTGGAATGCAGTAAGGGCTACAACCCAATTGAACTTTGAACATCATATTCATGTGATGGAACAGATTGATCCTACTGCATACCAATGGCTGACGGCTGTTCCTACCATATTCTAGTCCAGATATGCATTTAGGATTGGGCCAAGGTGTGATATGCTCCTAAATAATTTATCTAGGACGTTCAATTCTTTCATACTGCAGTCAAGGGATAAACCTATTGTACAAATGCTTGAGATGATGCACAAGGTCATGATGACAAGGACAATCAGAAAGAAATTTGATGCTGAAACATGATTATCCAATCTATCCTAAGATCATGAAGAAACTGAAGAAGAATAAAGAAGTCTCACAGTACTGTCTTGCTACATGGGCTGGTGACAGCAAATATGAAGTTGAATAAGGTGTTAATCAATATATTGTGCACCTGGATAAGTATAAATATAGTTGTTTCAGGTGGCAGTTGACTGATATACCTTGTGCCCATACCATACAGTGTATCTATTTTTTAAAAAGAAGCCCGAAAGGGTTTGTGTGTTCTTACTTTTATAAGAAATATATCTGAGAACTTATTCTCAATTTCTCCAACCACTTAATGGTCAGAACATGTGGTCTAAGACTAAATTAGTCTCTCCACTACCTCCAGTAATAAGAAGGCTACTTGGGAGGCCAAAAAGAAATGGAAAAGAGATGCAGATGAAACTCAAGGTAGATTAAGAAAGATAGGTACAATATTAAGGTGTGAAAAATATTATTTGATAAGACATAATTCAAGAACATGCAGAGGGCAGCCAGTGGGAGGTAATCCAAGGCAAAGGCAACGAACCACTGGTACCTTTGCTGCAACATATGGAAGCCAAGGCAGTCAAGAGCAAAGGAGCAGCAGGGAATTCATGGGATTTAGGTTTGCATCACAGTATCATGGCACACAGATATGTTCATAACCATTTAATATTTAATTTATCATATTAAATTTAGTACTAACTATTTGATCATGCTACCTTAAACGAAACTTCATCTGCTGTGAATGAGATAGCACAAATAGGTGGTGCTACTGCAGAAAGCCGTGTTCATGGTGCCGGAAGGGGTCATGTCAGAAGGGATCATACCGAAAAGGAACTGTTGGCAGACGGATAGTAGGTAGAGCTAGATCTGTAGGTGCTGCTGGAAGGGCTGGTTCTGCTACTGATAGAGTTGGATCTACATCTGCTAGAGCTGGATCTGCTACTGCTAGAGCTGTATCTATTTTTGGGAGTGCTGCAGTCTCTATTGGAAGGGCTAGATCAGCTATTCAAAGGGTTGCATCTCCTACTGGAAGGGCTGAATCTGTGGCTGAGAGGGATGGATCTGCTATAGGGAAGACTTCAACTTTTGCAAGAGGTGCTTCATCTTCATCTTCCACTATTAGAAGAGGCATATCTGCTAAAAGGGATGAAGTTAGGGTGGAGGGGTAGATTTATTCCACTTGGGAGGACTGTAAGGGGTAGGTCTGGACCTACTTCAACTACTAGTATATGATCTCTTGATTAATGTATACAATATTTATTTTGCGACTTATTCAATGTGGGTTACTTTAAAAGAATTGTAATTGATAGTCCATACTAGTTCAATTGTCTTTTGTGTAAGGTTTTTTGTGTAAGGTCTTAATTTATTAATTAAGGTCTTTGATTCCAATGCAGCTATTTAGCAATGAATGATATTATATACAAAAGTTTGTACTGTGGCCAACAACTTTTAACATCCATATTTTGTGCACATACAGGTTATTTTTTCATGAATTACTGTTGTTTATGCATTGGGTGGTCTGTAAATAATATAGTATCAGTTAGTCCTTGAACTATGTAAATATTTTCATTTGGTCCACCAAAATATTTATTTCTTCTTTGATTCATTCCATACAGATAGTGATGTGGCCCTGCTTTTATGCACATGATGGGCTAAGGTTTTAATGAACTGTTGTTGTAAGCCCATTGGATGTATCTCGTTAGTCATCATATTATTCGAAGTATTTTCATTTGGTCCTCGAAGTTTTAGTACATTTGATGATTTAAACAAGTCAGCTTAATTTTACTGTGATTTTTGATAGTTATATAGAGTTATCTGCTTACAAGTTTATAGCATTCAGAAACAATCAGGGAAACAAAGAAGACAAGTTCTGATACAATAATATTACAAAAGGGTTTCATTCATTTGCATTAGAATCCCAACTTACATCTATAAACCTGCATCACTAACAAGTTCTAACTACCAAAATACATTACAAATGATAGCATTTTCCAAACTCGATTTCTACTGCTGATTCTCCAAAAGCAATACACCAACAATCAACTAAGATAGCAAATAATCAGCTGATACATTCTTTGTTTATGACGGAAGCATCCGACTTCCTCCTCCATTGCATCCACTTCCTCCTTAAGTTGATTAATCACCATCTTCCCATGAAGACAGATCTCCTCATCATACCATTCGAAATAATCATAGCATGACATCTTCCTCTGTACAGAGGTAGTTTTTTAAATCAAAAGATGAAAAATAGAGTTAGGGCCAAAGAGAACTCATACCCCAAAACATGGACAATCGAAGAACCTTCGACCTGGATTTTCTCTTGTCCATGAAGTTCTTATCTGAGCGCATTACCCACAAAGGTAAATCTAGCTCCATCACTATTCGAAGCCCTGGATCGGTAGGAGGTGCAAGATCCAACATTTTTTGCTTCTATCCATGGCGAATGCAGTAGCAGGATGCTGACCGTAGAGAAGAAATAGGGAAGAAGATTGAGAAATTTGGATTTCGGGAGGATGATTGGAGAAGATCCCTTACACTGACAGGATGATCGAGAGGATTTGGGAGGGGTGGGGTTTTACTCACACCAAATGAAAGAAGGGTTTCGGAGGGGACGATAGAACATAGGGCAAACTATTTTGTCACGTAAGCGAGCCAATGCCACCTTTTCGAAAAATGACAACATAAGCACCGATTCAGTGAGAAATAATTAAACTGGTGAGAGAAAATCATCGAAAATCGATCGAAGGACAACATTAAGACGACTAGAAAAGATTAGGGATCAAAAGTTATGGTTTTATAGTTTAAAGATTATTTAAAAAAATACGACATAGTTTAAGGACTCAAAATATAATTTATCCAAAAAACTAATATGCTAATGGTCAGTAACACTTAAGGTTAAACACCCATATATGCTGTTATTATGGTTGTTTAATTTTGATCAAACTTTTTATAATTCACCAATGCTCTTGTTATCTAAAAGCACTCTATTTGAATAGATCCACATTTCACGTGTATATTCGAATACCAAGAAAGAAATTATAATAAATTTAAAGATTATTATGTATTATTTTATATGACAGGATGCAATACTCTTGTTGCAGTCAAGGGATCATGCCCTCCTTATAGTTATCATAGGTTGTTGTACGAGCGGAAGGAGTGCCATAATTGCAAGGTTGGTCCCCTATCTGGCATGCTATTATTGTGGTCGAGGGCCCATAGCTTGATAGGTGACGTATTGTCCGCTTTGATCCGTGAGTTTCATGATTTGGTCTTTCAAAAGATGCCTCGTATGGGAAGGATGGTCCCTTCGTATATAAGCCAGAGTATTTTTTGACTCATAATCAATATGGGACTAATGATGCCTTCTCCACTATACTGTAAACAGTTCTATTTTGACTATCAAGTAAAATAAAACTTGAGAAGTAAAAAAAATATATATATATTGATGATTTCAAAGAAAAGTCCATAGTGTAATTGGACAAGGACCTGATACCCAGGATAGGCTGCGTGGTCTTCTTAAACTTCATTTTCCACCCGGAGCAGAAGGGAAAGAAAAATCTATCCTAATGCATCCGGACTATCTTCTGGCCAGTAATATGCCATCGCAATCTATATGGTACAAAATTTGTGGAAATATTAATGCGTTTAACTCTAAGTAAACATCACACTTTCGTACCATGTGAACTTATAAATCAATCCCTGGTTTGCATGGGAACTTGTGGTTGGTTCGTTCTAGGCTGCTGGAATCGGATTGATCGAAAAGGAGAAACCAACATCATTTGACAAAGAGAATGGAATGGAAGAATTGCCTTGCTAGAAAGAATTAAAAAAATCTGCTCTGAGATGGATAAGGTTTGGGCCAGAGCGTGACAAACCAGAGCTTGTTGAAGTTAAGAAGCATTGACTGATTATACCGTCTCTTGGATCGAAGCATGTTTTCTCCAAGAAAGCATACAAAAAGAATTTGACCACCAGTGCATGGTTTGAAATGCATGACGCAACAACGTTATTAAATTTTAGGGAAGCCTCCCCTGGTCCTTTTATGTTATGTCAAGTCAACTTCATGGGTCCCGCTTAACCATATAGTTCAAGAGAGAGAGGCAATTCCAGTTGCGAGAAAACATGATACATTCCAATTACATATTAACACTTGCAAAATGTGGCGAATTAAGGCTTTAAATTACTTGCTTGATGACTGGCTTTTTCTGAAATTGCAGATCTAATCGATTCCCATCAGCCCTTGATTGAAGGAATTTTGTAACTATTTTGGCAAATAAAGCATATTATATACCAACACTTGTGCATTGCTAGTTGCAACACAAACTTGAACTTATGATGTGACCTCCATCCGAATTCTGACCATATGAATGGGATATCACTTCGAAGTATCTATCCAAAAAGAATAATGATATCGAAGTGAGTTGTACCCATATTGAATCTTTTATGATTTGTTAATTTATGTCTAGTCTTTGCTGAGAAAGCAAATTGTGTTCCGAATGTCCATCAGGAATCAGGTTGGCGAACGCAAATTATGTTGCTTGATGTACCATCAACTAGGCCAGGTAAGCCTTGATGATGAGATGGGTCTAGGACGATACTTAGCTTTAGCCGTGATATAAATTATATAGAATTGAGGACTGGTTTCATGATCCCTCCAGAATGAGATTAGCAAACATAAAAATTTAATTGCAGATTTTGTTTTCTCCTTTTTTTTGGTATAATGCCTTTTCCAGTAAGAACTACAAAGGATATGTCGCAGCATCAACAAGGAAGAGCATCCCTAAGCATGAAAACTACATAATCTCATTGAATTTTTGAGGGAACCATGAAATTAGGCTTCTAAAATTGTTCTTAAGTTGAGTTGGCTTGTGTGGGCCTTTTAGTTGTTTTGTAGATAAGTTGCCTGCAGAGGCAACAGTATGGAGAATCTGAATATTTTAATGAGAATATTAATAGAAGTTCTTTGTTATAGATGGAACTAAAACATAAGTTCTCTCTTTTTTTCAACATTTTTGTCAAAATATAATATGAATAATCTCTTCAAAGGAAAATTTGCAATAGAACATGATTTAAATACCTTTGCAGCAAGATTTTGGTAACTGCAAACACAATAGTAACCACAGGACTCCCATGAAACAATGGCTAAGAACCAATATTAGTTACTGTAGGGTTTATTTTAACCTAGTGGTTAAGGCTATAGTGCTTGTGTATATATTTTTAATGGAACTATCAGAGTTACATGTTATCAGAATCATTTCTTTGCTTCATTTTTGTGTGGAAGTAAATGTACTTTTGTTTCTTCACTAGTCACCATTTTATTCCTTAGATGCAGGTAATAGTTCCTTTTCCTCCAAGTAGTCCTGACCGTAGGCTAGTTTGTGTTACACAATGTGGGTAGCCCTCTTAACAGTAGGCTGCTTGGACGGGACTCGAGCTATCGGCTTGCCCCATGCATCCACTCAATTGATGCAAAATTTTACATGAAATGCCTGACGCCAGATGTATCTGATAAGGTATCCCAATTCACCACCAATCACAAGCAAGAAAACCTAGTTGAAACCATCTCATATATGAATCGACATGCATACATGATAGCTACAGAACATGACATCTAATACCGATCAATCACAAGCAAGCAAACCTAGTTTAAATCATCTCATGTATGAATCATCATGCATAAGTAATAGCAAAAGAAATAGCATCCAATACCATGGTGCTCAGCAAACACATCACTCAATCTTAAATCAAACATGCATACTGGCCAGAGATAACATGGCACTATCTAGGCCAACAACCATGCAAGACATGCATTGCATACATAATATTCTTTTGAATATTGCATGCATAACATTATTTTCTTCTGTTTCCTTAATTACCTTAGTCACAAGTACAGTACGTCTTTATGAAACCTTCATGTTTAAATATTTCTTTCTCAAATGGTGAAACTTATAATTCCTTTAATGCAAATTTTGGCGACTCCATTGGGTTGACCTGAGGATTGACTAATTAAGTGAACATGAATCAATCATTTCTAGCTAGGTTGTTTTCTCAAGAAAAAAAAGGGGAAAAAACCGTAGGTTGAACCACTGTATATATCCACTTGGATATGATTTTCTAGAATTTGGGATCGACCAAGTTTGAGTCTTCTATTCATAAGTCATGAGCTTCTTAACTGAGCAATGACTTTTCTATATCAGTCAGTGTTATTGTTTACTTACAAGACATGTTTTGATGAAGCTTTTTGTTGTTAAACATGGTCACTAATATGTTCAAAAACTCACACACAGGTCGCTCAATTTCATGGATAATAGGGCGAATTTAGTGATACATAAACTTTGTGAGATAAAACTAACATATGGCTGCACGAATCCTCATACACACCATTTTTAAGCTTGAGCGTCCTCATTAGTTTAAGGATCCAAATCAGATAAAAGTCAATCCAATCACAAATACCATGATTGGAGGGCTTGCGCTACAATCCTGTAGTCCGCATGACTATGCCCAATTTGATGTCATTTATAACCTAAGATCTTATCCAAAAAATTTTAAAGATGTTATTTAGAATATTCCTTGATCCTTGAGATCTATTTAGTCCGTAGTCGATGAGGGATGAACTACATGCTTGCATAGGTTCAGCTAGTTCAAGCTTGGCTCATTTAACTTCAAATCAAGCCTAAACCAAGCTTTTTCTAGTCGAGTTTGAGCGAACTGTGAAGTTTGCTTGACACCTCTACCTACTAATTAATGACTCAAGAGCATACGAAAGATCCTTTGCTGTGGTGACTTTTTACCCTTGATTTTGAAACATCTGGGATATATCTATAATTTATCTGCTTTTATTTGAATTTTTAAACAAGCATTTTTTTTACCTCAAAGTAAAATATGGCTTGTTTGTTTCTTTCACATAATTTACCGGTAAATAGCAAATGATCATTAAGATCTTGCAATCTATTTATTGGAATTAGAGTGCAAAGTATATCTCACTTAAGTTGTGGCTGAATTGGGGTTAAAGCATCTCTCTTTGGGAAATATTTATATTCATATCTTTCTCATTCTTTACTTTTTTAACACTTCAATTGTCCCTTTCTTTAAGCATAAGTTCCCATCCTTCTGTTGCTGTAATGCATATATATTATCCTAGACTAGAATGGTTAATTGGATGATCTCATCCACCAGGGGCTGCCCGAACCAGTTCCGAGTGCACTGAATTACGTTGTGAACCAACATTGATACCTTTTTGAACGAGAAAGCAAAAAAAAGAACGCCGTTGAAGAATCCAGGAAAAGGAAGCCATGTCTTTAATTGCTTCGCTTTAAAGTTATGCACCAAGAGGCTTTCATCTTCTGGACAATCGACATGTGGCCAAGACTGAAGAGGAGATGTATGCACGCATACGGGGTACCCTTCTTTCAATCAAATCAACGTTTGCTTGTCAGGTAGACCCGTGAAGGGACTAAACTCTCGGTGATGGGGCCACATCATTTAGATGCGTCCCTTCACTGCTAGCGAGAATAACTGTAGCCAGATGCACTTACATCAGCAAGGACATATTACTCACAGTTCTCTTTTTTGAGAACAAAATGTTTCTACAGTTTTCACTTCCTTCGAACCTTAAAGGTCCATACTTCCCAGTGCGTTGCATGCAGCGAGTGCTGCATTACGAGGAGGTGCTGCCGATCCCTTAGCCCGTGGTCGTAACAGAGAAGGGCCCCTAACCATCAAATAATTTAAAACATAGTCCCAACGTGTGCGTGTGCGCGCATTGGTAAGACTAGCGTATATCTTTTAATCAAACTGAATTACACCTTGATGTCCAAACCTAAATATCTCCAGCGGTGATGCAACTCGGAAACGTAGTGAATGAACATAAAAAAAGATGGCTGCTATTGCGGTTAAGGGCTCGTAGCTGAGATGAATCGATCTCCATTCCCATACGTGTGAGATATTGTCTATCGCTTCGGCTTCTGATCGCTATGGTATAAGCTTTATGATTTGTTTTTAAAAGATAACTCACGAGAAATAAAAAATCTCATTCCATATAAGTAATTTTTTTTTGACCCATAATTGATGTGGGACTAATGATGCAGTACCTCCATAACATAATTTTTCAATCAAGAGAAAATTTGTGTGTAACATAATCTTCTAATCAGAAAGATAGTATATCACAGTCTAGATCTCACAGATAGTATCAATATTGCGATCAAGAACTCATAGGTCAGATAAATTATTTTTATTTTCGCACGTATAAAGTATTGTCCGTTTCAACTTCTGATCATTATAATATAAATTTTATAATTTATTAATAAAAAAATATTTATTAAAAATATTTATATAAATTAAATTTTTTTTTTTGACTCATGATGATAGATGTGAAACTAATAATGCTGTCACTCCGCATCAAATGCTGCTTGCCACATCTAATGTTTCTGCGATCTAAAATTAATACAAGATATTTTTATAAAAGATTGCGTCTCGTTTTGAGCCACCCATCGTCATTCATGTTTGAATGATATTGCACTGCTCGTCCAAGTCCCTGAGAGTTTGATAAAGCCGCGGTACTTATCTAATGATTTTGGTTGACCAATCTACAGATTCTTGCCAAGAGCTCAATCAGTGGTGCTTGTCATTCGATTTTTTATTATTTTTTCCAGTCTAGCGATCACCAGAGCCTGCATTAATGCCACTCGTTGCATTAGGTGCAAGAAGAGAATGTGACAATATATCCGTGGAAAACTGCATGCAGGCTATTGATCCTGATAGTTTCTTGTTTTTTTGTTTTTTTTTTGGGGCCAGGGAAGAAAATAAAGATGTTTGTTCACGCCATCTTAGTATTTTATTCATCAATCTGCTGCGGCAGAAGATTAATTTCGCCCCATTCTTAGTTCATCCTGACATCAAATGCCAATCAAGCGTGTCCATGTGGTACCATAGACCTCCTTGTCAGGAGTCCTTGAGAAACTGATAGCAAGCATGGTGGAAAACAGTACATTTCCGTCGTCACCACCCCAATTACAGCTAGAAAAGTCTCTTGTGACAAGACCATACGGAGGTTGCAGTTCCGAGTCCCTTGATGTGATTACTTATCGGATGTTATCCCCAACCAATCCACTGGCGCAGAAAAGTAAGCGCCGGCAGGACCTCATGCTGCTCGCATGAGTGATTCTCGAGCAGCTAGTTTACACTACCGATGGATGGAACTGCAAGATATGGAATGGTTTATTCCTCGAGCGAGATTTGTCAGAGTTGTTTTCGGAAAGTTTGTCATCATGGGATTCCTCTTTTAAACTAGCCTTGGGTGGCAAATTTCCCCACCAACTTTTTCTCTAAAAATATTTGCTAGTTGGAATCTATGACCGTGCGTGGATTGTTGCTTGAAACCATGGAATTTCCCTGTCACTGCTGAGTAGTCAGAGAGAAAGAGAGGGAGAGATGAACCTAATTTCAAGAAGTTGGACCAGATGAACGGATTTTAAGTTATGAACTTAGAAAATGATGAGCTTTCATATCCATATATTATCACATGTCAAAAGAGCACCTATGGCATGGTACTGAGCGAATCTTAAATTGAAAGAATTACGTGTTAGTCAATTCTTGGCTATATATCTTGGTCATGACGGAAGGCATTTATAAAATTTATAAAGTTAAATTGAAAGAATGAGTCAATTCTCCAACAACTAAAATTACAGGAATTTTAAAGTTTTAGTACATTTGGTTCGTTGGCCCAACGGTGCCAAGCGGTCCGATTGTGATCTTCTATTTTGGGCGATAAGGCTATTTTGGCTGAGAGGACTTTTTGGCATTTTAGGCTTCTCTTCTCACTATCTCGATGTGCATCACTGCTTTCTGAAGTAGCTCAGCCAATAATCCTTTAAACCATAGCTTAGATTGATGAGAAATGGGACTGACTTACAGCGGACTGAAGGCAGTATGTTAGGGAGTCGACCATCTTCCAAATGTACGTCGATGCGCACAAACATACATACAAATATATACACACACACACACAATGATAAGCTTATCCCGAAAGACAAGAAGACTTTCTCCGTTTGCTTGTATCGACCATACATGTATATATATAAAAGCTCCAAACAATTGAAATAATTTGCAGTTTCATTCAAAGACAAGTAAACAATTCGTTCAATAAATACGCTAGAATGCGAAAAACCCCCTCTAACTTTTTATCTATTTTTACCAAGAGCCACAATCATGTTAGGTAGGCTCGAGCTTCAGCCAGATTCAAGCCTGATAATATTTGCAAATTGCCATGTGCCAAATGCAAGTCTACGCCATTTCCATCCATCCACCCCTGTTCAGGTCACAGTTCTAAACCGTGTTTATGTAATCCATCAGGTGTCTGCATCAAAACTAAAGACCCAGTTTACCCCCTGTAATCATGAAGTGTAAAAATATATGTATATACAGTAAGAACATGTAGGTATGACAACCTACTCATTCCAGTAATAATTATTAATAACCACATATGTGATCATCAGCAATAGATTGGTTATAAAATACACATACAACTACCGATAGCACCTTCAAATTAAATATTCTGATTTTCTTGAATCTCATCCATTCTGATAATTAACTGTACAACAAACTACCAATACAAGACTAATACAGCTTACACAAAGTGAACCAAACTGATAGATTCACAAGCCCCATGAACGTTCAGTCTCTTGGGAGAATTCCTCAGTACCGAATACGAATCTCCATCCAAGATTGCAATGTCGATGACGATGTCGATACCGTAAGAGAAAAGAAGAAGAAAGGTGCACAAAAGACACAATCAAATAATGTGGATTAGCTCAAGATTTATCTTTACGGGATATGCAAGCTTCACTATGAGAAAAAATAAATATAAGAGGAGATCACACCCTCTCAATTTACATACATCAATCTCTCTCTCAACAAGAAGTACAAACCCTCACGAAGCTCCCAAAATACTCTCAAGAAGACCCTCTGCCGCTCCTTGATTGCCACACATGATCCTCTGGCCGTCTACCTCTTTTAAGGCCTAAATCAGAGTCCAAATCGCATCAAAAACTTACAAAACTCCTATTAGGACTCTAAAATCAATCTGTACCATTTGATCAAGCTCGCATGCATTTGTAGCTGCTTGATCGCACGTTCCGCATGATGAACCGTGAGAATGGACCACCTCACCATGCATAAACCGCATGAGGCGGTATGTGGACCGCGTGAGTACCTGGACTGCGCACCCGCACGGTGGACCACATGGTAGACCGCACCTCATGCATCTTGGGCCACGTGCACCTGCGGGCCACATTTGCCTGCAGACTGGGTCTGTGGGCCTGGTTTGCTATAGGTTTCTCTGTCTTAGACTTCTTTGCAATGGGTTTCGCTGTTGTGTGTCGAATTCGAAGCACCAAAATCCAATAGTCTCTATCTCAACTCGATATTCAGCCACCACATAACTTTGAAAGCTTCTGAATGATCTCGTCTCTATGTCCTGGGGTAAATACCTGACTACTCATGGATGGACAAATATGAGAGTCGAGTCAGGTCGCTCGATCCTATCTCTATCATATGCTGTGATCTGTCTGACCTGTAACCTACTCGGATTAATCTCCTGCGACAATAGAACTTCATCCTGCGATATCACCTATCATTCTCTTGAGTCTCCCATCTCATGTCCAATCCATCTAAACTTGGAGCTCTATCTCACGCTGAGCTTCCACTGGTACTTGAAGCTCTACCTCACGCTGAGCTCCCACTGGCACTTGAAGCTCCACCTCACACTGAGCTCCCTCCAAAAGTACTATCCTCCATACCTCTTCTCTTTCAACATAACCCTACTGTCATGCAAAACCTTCAAGATTTCATCATCAACTCTCTATCTGTATCTGCTCGAATCCAGTATGCTCAGTGAAATTAGATTACTCCTGAAATTAGATATGCATCGAACCTCATCTAATTCTTCACTGCTCCATTATGAGTATGTAAGCTGATAGTTTCAATATTCTTAATCGTACAGCTCGATCCATCTGACAGATGAACAGTGCTCACATTGCTCTCTAAGGAGTCAAATAGCTTTTCTCTACAACAAACATGATGTGAACATACAGAATTTAAGATCCACTATGAGAAAAAAGTAGATGCCTCATCAGACACCAGAAGAACATTATCACTTCTTTTGTATCGCTATTTTGGATCGCCGTCGTAGCAGCCTTCATCCAATCTCTAAGTTGTGAGTAATCTTTGACTCGATGTCCTAACTCATCATGCTTATAGCATCTGATCTTGCTAAAGTCTCTCGATTGAATTTGGACCACTCACCTTACGATCCTCTGCCCCTTCATTCTCTGCCACCACCATCTTCAGTTACTGTCAAAGCCGAGTCGTCACTTGAACTTGAAGCTCGATTCTCCCACTTGAGAGTCTCATTCTTGAGAAGTGCAAAGGTGACCTTATCCATCTTGATTGTGCTTTTTCTATAAGAAGAACAGTTACTAAAGACTCAAAAGAAGGGAGAAGTGATGAAAGCAAGACCAACACCCTGGTTTTCTCTTCAACCTTCTCACCAACATTGAGGAGATTAGTAAGGATTTTTTGGAAATTGCTGAGATGCTCCTGCACGCTCTGCCCCTCATTCATTCGAAGCCGGTAGAACTGCTTCTAGAGAAAAAAGATATTGGTGAGTGACTTCGCCATGTATATCTCCTCGAGCTTTATCTACATCCTCGTTGGAAAAGCCTCGTTAAGTATATAGATCACCACATTATCCATCAAGTACAAGTGGATCGTACTAACCACCTGCATTTGGAGTCATTTTAACTCTTCTCCTTTATAGTAGTCGGCTTCTCCTCATATAGGAGAGTATCAATCAACCCTTGTTGGATGAATATATCCTTCACCCTCGCTTACCATATGGAAAAATTGCTCTTTTCATCATATCGATTGATCTCTATCTTGATTGAGCCAGTCTTCTCTATCTTCTTGAACTTTGATCAACACCACCACAATTCAGACAACCCAAGCTTTGATACTACTTGTTGGGAAGATCCCTCACGAGTATGAAATATAAATCCCTGTCCAAGATTTCAATATCGATGACGATGTCAATACCACAGAAAGAAAGAAGAAGAGATGCACAAAAGACAATCAAATAATATGAATCAACCAAAGGCTTACCTCCACGAGACATACAAACTTCACTATAAGAGAAAATAAATACAGAAGAAGATCATATCCTCTCAACTCACGTACATCAATCTTTTTCTCAATAAGAAATACAAAACCCTCACAAATCTCACAAATCTCTCAAAGTATTCTTAAAAGATCTTTTGCCGCTCTCTAGCCGCCACATATGATCCTTTGGCCATCTGCTCTTTTTAAGAGCTTAAATCAAAATCCAAATCATATAAAAACATACAAAACTTTTATTAAGACTCCAAAACTAATCTAAACTATTTGATCATGCCCACAAGCATTCGTGACCATTTGATCGCATATTTCGCATGATCGACCACGAGAATGGACAGCCTCACCATGCATAGACCGTGCGAGGCCCATGGTGGTTCGTAGGAGGCACTGGACCGCACACTGCACGTGCTGGACCATGCGGTGGACCGTGCCTTGCATGTCCTGTCCATGCTTTCCATGCTTGTAAGTCGGATCTGCTGTTGGCTTTTTCATTTTGGATTTTACTACAGTGGATTTTGCTACTGTAAATCAAATTCGACGTGCCAAAATCTAATACAGTCTCTATGTGCAAGCGCGCAATTGTGCACGTGTGTTTTTCAATTGCACATCAAGGTACAAACTTCAATCTGAGAGTTGCAGAAATAAATACAAGAAACATTTCATGGTGCAGCACCCGTGAAGTGCCAAGTACAAAAGCCATAGAACAACAATAAAAACGAAATTCTTTTTCATTTAACTATACATATCTCAATTGGTCTCTATTACACTTCACATTATGCATAAACATGGATTATGGACGTAATACTGAAAAAAGACAACTCCAACAGCTCCTGAAGACAACATTAGAACTTTCTGATATTTATTTGAGACTTGTAGTAGTAGATCTTTGATTATTATTAATTAAAGAACTCTACTATTCACCCCAGCTCTATAAAGTTGCAATGGTCCACCAGCACCAGCAGTTAGCCCAATCTCACCATGAGCAGGCACAAAATATACATAGCCCTCCATAACCATTGCTTCATCAACTGCAGAACCCATCTGCATTCTTCCTCCCCAGCCACAACAACAAAATAGACGGGCCTGCTAATGCTGGGAACACAAGAGACTCTTGTGGCAAAAGTGAGCAGCAATCAACTTCAAATTCATCAAATGGAGGGTATACCGTGAAATGTAATGATTTAGAGGAGTTCCTCGTAAAATTTCTGGAAAGCCCTGCACAAATGCGGATGAACAGGATTTATTTTTATTCATGTTACCATGATTCATAAGTACAGAATTGCGAAAATAATAAAGTGGAATGTTAAACAAGTTTCATTTCTCACAAATTCATGAATAGGAAAATACAGCAAAACCTAATTATGGTTCCTGTGGGAAAAAATGGAATATATATGTACACACACACATACAAAAAGCCTAGCATCTTTACATTGATTCCGGTACACAGAGTCAAAGAGCTACCTACTCTTAGCACCAATCAGCCCCTACTCAAGACACTTTACCGTCTCCCACTGTGAGTTATAACAAAGCACCGAAAAACTGCAGTACGCAAGGCAGTGATGAAGATATCCAAGCATGACACAAACAATACAAGCAGATTTGACTACACTACCACAGGGGACAAACCAACTGATGGGACAAGGGTACAAAAAAGCCGTGTGCAACAGTGACCAAATACATCAACACGTTCATATGGCTGGCATACAGGGCAACAAGCCCAAAAATTCATCAATGATGAAGAGTTGTTTCTCTGATTGAGCTACCAGCGGAAACCAACAATGACTAAACAATAAACAGAACCTCACATGTAAACTGATGACATCAATAGATGCTAACGAACAGCAAAGCTGGCTCTTAGGTACCAGATTCGAGGATGAGTCTGAGAACAAAGCATGGAAATATAGATGGACGAAAGAACGTAATAAACATCCAAATAACAAAAATACTGAACTATATAAAGCTACTGATTTTTACTTATTTAGTCCTTACATCTAGAGTTCAAACTAAAGCATGCTATTGGAATTCCCAAAAAAAAAAAAAAGATTAGACTGAATGGCATTTTTATTGTGGAACTAGGATAAGGGTTTTGCTACGGTATTCTACTAATATTTTTTATTATGAAGGACAATTTAGACATGACACTGTTATCTTTTTTCATATTTT
>KE504660.1:440466-454375 GCA_000441515.1 Elaeis oleifera
TTTTCGATCTCTCCTTTCTTCTTCTTCGCCGCAGGCTGCCGCCCACCCGTGCTCGTGCCAACCCTCTTCCCGCAAGCGCATCGCCTCCTGCTCGTGCCCCCCTCCCCTCTCTCCTTTTCTCTTCTCCGTCACAGGCCATCGCCCCCCTCCCACAAGCACGCCACCTCCTGCTCACGCCACCACAACCCCCCACCCTCTCTCCTCCACCGCAACCCTCTCCACCCCCCCACTCTCTTCTTTCTTCTTCCCTGTTGTCTCCGTTGTTAGAATCATACGAGTCACGATTTGACTCGTGTGATTCAAATAATTCTAAGCTTGGCCGAGTCGAACCGAAATGAAGAATTGCAAAGAAAAGAATCATACCTGAATCGTGGACTCGTCAGCTGAACCGTGCGACTCGCAGGATCATCCGATACCGTCGGGTCAGAAAAGATAACTCCCAAATCAATTGTTCGTTGTTTTTGGAAGCGAAAGAGTCGGATTTTGGCCAAAAAAGTAAGTCCCAAACCTTTGAACTTCTATTGGCGACTATTTCTCCATCTTCTCCAACTACTTTGAGTCTTCAAAGACTACGGCGAGAACAAGAAGAGAGCATGCGGGGAAGAGGAATCCTCAAAGCCTTCGAAGCATCCCCACGAGTTCGTCGTTCATCCGGTAGGTACCTCGAAGCCTTTTTTTTTAATCTTTCTATTTCTCTTCTCCAATCTCTCAATCTCTCTATTTCTCTCCCCGCTCTGTTTCTCTTCTCCGAACCCACCACGAAGCCTTTCTTTTTTTTTTAATCCGGCCAAAGCTTTTCTCGAATCTTCCTATGAAGCCACGTACGAAGCCACCGATGAATGCTTTTTCCCTTTTTTTTTTGTATCGGACATTTGTTGTGGGCTGACCTGTGGCGTTGCCTATTGTTCCCATGGGCCGTGGCACAGCCACTTAACAAAAAAAAAAACAACACACACACACACAGAGAGCTGTGGCACAGCCACTTAACCAAAAAAAATAACAGTTCTTACTTTTTTTAATGTTTTTTTACACTTCTTACTTTTTAATAGGGATTGGCTTACACACTTTACAGTGGAATTATGTATTGTTGTTTATTGAATAATGGCACCTAGAAAAAAAATCTAAAGTTGTGGATCCCACTTGGAATCATTGTAAAAATAAGGTATTATTATATTTTTATCATTTTATAATGTTAATTTATTTTATGCTAATATCTATTGTTTATAAAAAATTGAATTTATTACCGAATCTTACGATTCGAGTCGCGATTCGAGTTAAGGCATGGCCGATTCACGAGTCGAATCCCGATTTGACAATTTTGTCTGCTGCACCCCCCTCCTCTTCCTCTACCCTTGGTGACGACAACGCCGCACACCTCCCCCCTCTATGCACACCTCCCCAACTCTTCCTCAGGCCTTCCCAACTCTACCTCACCAAAGCTTTTGGGGAAAAAAAACTAGCATTCAATTAACCCTAAGGTTTGGGTATTTACCACACAAGCCATGCACATCTGGTGCTCCAACTGATAGTTGATGGAGAAATTCAAACCATCCATCTAATCCGACGATCAAAATAATTAATTATAAAAAGACTAAACTACCCTTTGGAGCACTATAGCAAAACCCCTAGGATAATTTCTCAATGGAACTATCTACTTACTTGATTGTGCAGATGTTAGGAAGCTACAATGGTAGTAGGATAAGATTCTAGAGAACGTCCAGCACTCTAGGTGGAAGACTGAAGCTACTAAAGCTGGCTTGGTACGATGGTGGCAAGGAAAATTGGTAAGCACACAAACCCAGGATGTGTCCATTCAATTTGAGAATACAGAAAATTTAGTAGCTACCATTACATGATAATATTGCCCAAGACCTTCAATAATCAATATGGTTCAAACGGATAGGAACATCAATGGAGGGTTCCACCAAGATTGATTCATATTAGCCTCTTCATATAGGATAAAGAAGACTTCCATCCAACACTGTCTAAGATTATTAGATGGAGGTTTCCAAATTTGTGAAGAAAATGGTATTTGCTACAAATAGGAGTGGAGTTCGCACTGATCACTAGTTTTAACACTCTTCAACCACAGATAAAGAGGCAGCATTTGCTGTTTACCGTCTAAGCTTAAATTACACAGAGATATCTCAACAATGTCCAACAATCATCCAATTTCGGTAGAAACATGTAACCATCTACATGAGCTTAACGTAACAAAAATAGTTTGTGTTCTGTTTCTTAGGTAGAAGCATGTGATAGATACTCAAAGCAAGGCACTTGCTATTACATGTTTAGTATTGTCACTTCAAGAATTATCAGCTACGAATTTAGCAAAATACTCAAATATTTCACAAGACTCTGCATTTATTGCAAAATGAGAAGACATAAATAATCAACATGTTATATTTAAAATTAAACTTGAACTGCTAGTCAACAAGGTAAACTAAAGCATGAATAAAGTGAAAAGCTCTTCACCAGGGATAGATGATAAGAAATACACACCTGTTTATATGTCAGCATAGAACAAAGTGTCTGCACGTCCCTGTACTTAGGTGTTAGCCCAGCTCGTACAACATTATCTGATGTGGCCATGCATTCAATACAGTCACCAGAAATATAGGCATGAGGTTCATTTGCTCCAATATAGAGTGCTTCACCAGGACTAAGCTTCACGTAATTAAAGAAGAAGGCGGATATAACTCCAACATCAGCTGGATACTGCTGCTCTAATAGCAATACTAGCTGTTCCTTTCTGTCAACTTCCTAATCTGATTCAAATTACATGCTACGAACATCAGCAAATCCAATATCAAATAAAAATCTGGAAACCATAAATCATTGGGATCCTAGATCTTTCATTAGGCTGAAATGTCACCGCACTGGCTTGCTAGGCAAAAGAGACTGTTGATGACATGTATAATTTTAGACAAAATGTTTAACAAATGTAAAGAATGTGTCCTATGTATATATGCTTGGATTTCATGCTATAAAACCAGTCAAGAAGAAAACATGAGCACTTGCTTTACCTTCTATATCATGTATCAACCCATATGTAATTCTTCCTGTTTATTTACAAAATGCAGGTTATTATATCACAGCAGCTAGCATTTTAACACAATGAAAACCTAACTATGACAAACAATAGCCAAAAAGGCCTTGAGATATTGCATGACAGGATTGTAAACGTAAGAAGCAGAATTATGAGAGAAAGCAGGTCCTCCAACCACCAATCACCCTTTCTAAGCATGTAAGCATGATCAAAAGTTAGCATGCCAGAAGTATGCATTAAAACCAATTTCCAGGTGCAGCTTTCACAGAAAAAGGATTCTGAGATCACTGGCAGCCTTTCCTAGCAGCAAGCATTTCAGTACAGAGTATATCAAACTTTTGTAAGGTGCAATCTGAAAATGGGCACAAAGTCTGGGAATTGCAGCAAACAACACCTATTCATCCTTTCATTCGACTAATCAAATACCTTCTATGGAATAGTAGATTTTCTAGAAACTTCTGTGCATCATCAGAAAGTCTTGCAGTTAGGCTAAATTTCAAATCCAGAAATTCTTTATGAAATGTATAGGTTGCTTTTCTATCCAAATAAATATACGTATGTACTTAACAAAAAAAAACATTTATGCTCACATAAGGTCAAGCAGTACTACAAGGTCACAAACAGAAAATCCAAAATCAAAAAATGTCAGTCTGACGTGCCTGGCTAGAAAAGTCAGTAATTTGGCAATCCATGTTATTGAACTATTCTTATGGATCCATATATAGGTAAATAATTAAACATCCAACTGATATGCAAAGCTACAAATATTCACACAAAAGACCTGGAAGTTGCAAAATACCCGGTCAAATGATTGAGCTACAGGTTTGAACTATATTAACTTAGGGAGCAGAACATAAGGTTGAGTTCATACCCAATATTCACATTTAAGCTCATAGTTTAGTCAAGATGTGGATGTTAAGATAGCAAGGAGACAGCTTTCCAGAGTCTGTTATAAAGTGAGGTAAATAAGGAAAAAGATTCACGAGTTCGATATGAAATGAGAGAGAATTATTTATGGTGTCATGAAGAATTACTTGACCAGAAGCAATTAGCTATGCCAAAATGATGTAACTGAAATGGTGCTATATTTCAAAGAAATAAATAACAACCAAAAACTATGACATTCCATATGATTCAGTAATTCCAAGTACCTTATTTTCCACATTCAAACGACATTTTAATTTGGATACCAATTCAGAAACTGCCTCTTATTTGCTGACATAAGCTTAGTGAAGATTGACTGTAGAATGGGTTTTACTTCCGCATATCCATCTTGCTCTTTAGCATTCAGAACCTTGCTGGCATCCTCATCACCAACCAGCTCTACAATCTCTGGCACACCTGCAAGCACATCCTTAAGCTCCTGCACAATCATAGTGACACATAAATCAAACTGTTTAAACATTTTATCACTTATCAGATACACCAAAATATCCATTTTATACATTATTTCCTACAAACTAATATATAAATATATCTTTGTCTCAGAATATTAGGTAGCCCACATCATATCAATAACCACTGATAAGCAACATAGGTGAAAGCAAACAGTTCTAAGAGAAATTAGTAAAACCTAAGGTCTCAGTAGAAAACAGAAAAGATGAAAAAGAAACAAAGTTGTTCACAAGAACAAGACGCACATGCTCAAGAATCAAGAGGCTGCTGTGCAACTGATCTAATAACATTCCCACCATAAACTAAAAGTGGCATATACACTAAAAACTTCCTCAAGAAAGTTTGGCTAACTTAGACAATACAGGAAGAGCATAGAAAAGGTACATAGAAACATAGGGGCAAATTAACTTGATCTGGTTTGCCCAAGGTGCTGAGTTTGATCAATGAACCAAGATGAGGGTTGAGGATACATGGCCACAAAGGCAAGGTGAAAAGTGTTAATTATTAGAAAGGCAAGCCTACCAATGAGTCGACTAATCCCCAAAAGGAACTAAGCAAAGCCAAGTATTTAGCATAGAAAAGGCATACAGTAATAAGACATAATATTATGACTTATGAGTGATATCCAACAATTCCAACGAGGCTAGAATCACAACTCGAATTGCCAAAAGATCATCTTAAACCATGGTGACAACATAGAAATTACAAAATAGAACAAGGACATGACACAGATGATGCAAGATGGAAAGAAGATCACCAACAGAGATGCTAATTGGTGAAGTCGGATTTAGGTAATGTACATTAACATGGAACTGCAATGAAACATGCAAATTATGGGGTCAATATATATGTAAGAGGGCCATTAACGACCAAAAAGTATGGTAAAAACTGCAATTTAGTTGCAATGCAAACATCTGGATATTATGGTAGAAAGATGGCCATGGCACTTATGAAAACATGCTAGTAGACAAAACAAGAAGTTCAAGTTACAATTTAGATGTCAAGGCAACAGAGATGGAACTAAGATATAGAAAGTCTTGTATGATGCGCATGTGAACTAATGGAGAAAGACAGAGAATAAAGGAAGTAGCTGTAGGGACTCCATGAAAGACAAGTTGGTTAAGCCAAGAATCAGAACCTACATATGAAATTTAATGGCTCGGCAAGACAATAATATAGATAATCCAAATCGTTGTCAAAGAAACTATTTCAAGCTAAACTATGTTAAAGACAAAATGAATCATGAATTCTACAAATGCCTGCTGCGCCACCACAGTGATGGTTTGATAATATCTCACCAAACCATAATCCATAAATACAAGGTAATGAAGTCAGGAAGGGAACTAAGAAGGAAGGATTTAAGTATAACATGTCATATGACATGAATACTTGCCACGACATGCTAGTCACATGCCAAGGTCCAAATACCAGTCCCTATTGTTTCATTCCAAATCACCTATGTATGTATGTATGTATGCAAAATGTAGAGGAAGAGAGAGAGAGGGCCAATTAGTCACTGTTCTAAAAGACAAGACACCTTGGCCACCTAGCAACCTACCTTAACATTTTGCATTCTGCTTGACTATGGATATGAGAATGATTTACGCATTGCTATTGGATTTCATTAACCTAATAATTACCATTCATTTACTACATCTTATTGGCATATGATGTTTTATTTGTTGGATTACAACTATGTTGTAGTTTCCCCTTTTATTCATTTATTTTAATAATTTATTCTTTTTCGGAGACCTTAACCACAAGGCATCTACCTAGAGCCTAGGCGCTGTGTCTCTTGCCCTCCCATCTGTTGCTTATAGTCTTTTAAACAAGCAATGATGACAATAAATATACCAACACACTAAACATAAATATGGACCAACCTGTATATAATGCCCGCATCTCACTAATACAACAAGTTTGTATGTACTGCAAAATATGTCCACATATAACAGCATTAAAATCTTTTCTAACAAAATGTTTCATGATATTTACCGAAAAAGATCCAACGGATACAAAAAGTGGTTAAACCCAAGATTTGCCGTCTCGATACCGAACCCCTACCAGTAACATCCTATTACAATATCGATATGGTACGAGATGGCATACTGAATATCAATATGGTATGAGGCACTGTACCGGTATGAGACTGATAAAGTATGGTACAAGATGTACCGGACGGTTCGGCCCAATACAACATTCCATTGTTAAACCTAAAATCCCTATATGGAAGTAGTTTGAAACCTACTAAACAAAGTAGAAGCCTACAGCGAGTTAACGCAGGACCAAGCACGTATTAAAGAACAAAATTACCTACTTATCATTCAGTTCCTTTTCATTAGTACCCATCAAAGAAAGGATTTTTTTCTTGATTTCATCATCTACAGTTGGGTGACAAGCTCCTGCTCCTGCTAGCCAGCTCAATAAAATGCTAGCCAAGAGAAAATTCCTTCGAACGAACAAGAACAAAAGACATGATTGTGTTACTGATCTTACATTTACACAACCCTTTCTTCTGCAATGACAGGTAGGAGGAAGACAAAAAGTAGCTAAAAGAGAAATTACTAGAATATTAATAGTTGATAGTAGTTATAAGGGAAATAGTCACCATAAATGGAGAACATGGAGGAATAAGGAATCAAACGAGATTGTATGGTTTAGGTTTCACATGGGTTTGGAACAAGGATTCAAATCAAGGTTTGCCGTCTTAGTATTGGGCCCCATAATGATACCATATTATTACAATGTCGGTATATGGTACAATACAAAACAGCGAGGCACACCAACTGTCAATACAGTATCGAACTGCACAAAGTTTCAGTACTGGTACGTATGGTATTGACTGATATGGCAAATCTTAATTCAAATTTGTTGGTACAGCTCATACTAGCCAGTAGGTATTGATCGGTATCAGCATAAGGTATTGATTATACCAAGATGTGTGTAGAAAAGAGCATATCCATACAGCTATTTAGATCTTAGGTTAGGCTCAAATAACAAAAATTATTTCTGATCACATATGCAAAACTTAAGATAATTGCAAGAGGACAATACAAGTAACCATATTCCAAGATTTTATACGCAAATACAATCACATCAGAGAGTATATAAAGAAGAATCACAGCATTTTAAGGGTTAAAGATACTGATTTGTATCGCATTAATTTTATTAAGACCAGAGGGTATATCCAAAAGAAGATCAACTGGGGAAGAATCAAAAGCAAGATTCATTGTATTGGTAGATGCAACCGTAACGATCCAAGACCTCACCCAAAAAGACTAGCCAGAAGGTGTCATTCGGATTCCTTGATTTTATATAAATATTCAAGATCTACCTAGAGCATACCCAATGTGGAACTAAATATGCCTGAAAGATCCTCACATACTCTCTCCATTTAAACCCTGGCATCCTCGCCAAGCTAAGGATCCAAATCCAATCACAAATACAATCAAATGCAATTACAAACACCACAATTAGCCCATCAATTTCAAATAGACCCATGCAGTAGTGTCTCCCAGTCTACATGAGCATGGATCGGGTTCACTCTAATACCATTTATAATAATCCAAAACCTCATCTAGAAAAGTTAGTAAAAAATGTTATTTGAGTGCCTTAGTTTCTATATAAGAATCCAAGATCCATCCATTGTATAGCCTATGTAAGACTAAAAACATGTCTATATAGATGTACTAGGTTCACCATACTGCACCAATTTTGAACAAATACTTGGTATGGTATTGCCATACCAGGCACACCAACATGGTACTAGTATAGGGTCGAGAACTGACATTGTATATCTGATTAAAAGTATGAAATATGGAAATATGAGTAAATCTTTTCCAATTTTTTGTTGATAGAATCGGATCTATAAAATAGCAAGGAAAGGCTAAAGGGAAAAAGCAGAGCAAATGCTAACAAGATACAAAACAATGTTCAAAAGCAGTAGCAAGTGCAGCCATTTATAGCTGGCGTAAAAAAACCTCATTTTCCAAGTACCATGGAGTCTTGTGTCATGCCACATTGTGCCTAAAGTGTCATCAACTATAATAGGATGTCTTTCTGCACATACAAAAAGTGCCAAGTGCTGAGACTTCTAGGCAATGTAAGAAAGGTGCTCCATTTTCTAAATGCCACAGAGTCTCATGGGATGCTACATTGTCTCCAAGTGTTCAAGCATGTCAACACTCTTGAACACTCTTGAACGCCTAAAGCTAAAGTGTCAAAATAATAGACCATATGGGGACCACAATCTAGACAGTGATCCACAAGCGGCAAGAATCACCTTACAAAAACCAATTCAAGTTCGTCATCCAATGTTACCTTAAAAAGAGAAGGCCACAAACAAATAATTTTCTTGGTAAAGGCATGACCTAAGAATGGTAGATAAATAATGTCAATTCACAGAATAAATTTCAATAAAGAGTACATCTCAAGATGGCCAACTAAATAGCATAACAGCATATATAGCAATATTTATGTGTACTGCATCCTAGAGAACCGCTTCACCTTCAACACACTAACACCTAATCTATAAGTTTTCCAATAGTACTTCACCTTCAACACACTAACACCTAATCTATAAGTTTTCCAATAGTACTTCTAGAAAAAGATAAGATAACATGTACAACGTTTGCATGACGTACAACTCTATAGATTTCTTATATTACAGATTTAGTCAGCTAACCACTTCAATAAGGATCATCTAGCTTACTTGAAATCGACCAGATTCAAATTCATCTTTTAAGCAGGTACAAAGATAAATCTTTGACTATGGATAGCGTTGTAATATTACAAAAGTGAAAAAAAAAAAAAAAACGATGCTCCAAAAGAAACCTCGATTTCATTCAACAACTTCCACTCCATCTTGATCTACACAAATGCGCAAATGAAATATCTATATTGATCATCTAAAAAACTAAAGATTTGCATCCAAATCACAAACGAAAGCAATTTTTGGAAGAAATTTATGTGACTATTTCATAATTGCTTCAGCAGAAGTGATCCAGCAATTTTGAGCTTGAATAATGACACTGTATACCTCAATGCTGACAAACCCACAGAGGGCCTTGAAGTCGGTAAGGGCAATCGCCATCTCCGGCTTCTGATTAGGATCCTTATAAATACTCGGCCGCATCTTATGCAGCATCCTCGCCAATTCCTTATCTGGGTGTGCTTGTATCGACAAAGCTTTTGCCACTGATAAAACCTACACAACAACCAATTCAAACACTGAAACCTCAACCAAGTTCACACACCAAACCAAAAAAAGAAACAGATTAAAAACAGAGCACCGCAATAATTACAAAAACGACAAACACATTAAGCACCAACAAAAAGAGAAAAACGGAGTAAAGAAGCGACCTTGAACAAGAAGGGAAGTTCACTGCCCCATCTCTCTACGACCTTCTCTCCAAGAACGTCAGGGTTTTCCAGAATCCACTTCCTGAGGGTCAGCGGCTCCGAGTCAGGGCCCCCCGACTCACCCCGGACCAAGAAGGAAGGCCCGGACTCATGCGTCCCCATCCAGAACTCGGCGTAGGGCCGCTCTGGGTCGATCTCCGCCCCAGAGTTCCGGGAGAACAGTCTCGCGACCCTCGAGTCCTCGCCTAACTTTCCCAATCGTAGTTCTGGATCGAGCATCTCAGCCTCAGTGGCCTAGAGACCTCCATCTCCATCTCCTACTCGACCACGAACCCCGAACCCCTAAGAGTTGAGAGGGACGAGAAAAGAACGAGAACGAGGAAGAGGAGATGAGAGTCTCGGGAGTCCGCCATTCGAGCTCGCCTCCCGGGTTTTTAAAAGGGACTATGGGAGAGTGGGAAGGGAATTGAACGGTGAGGGCGACGTGGATAGTGGGGACCGAGGACATCGATAAGATCACCGCCCTCCCGCGGCTCGGCTCCGCCAGGGGCGCGAGCCGTATGGAATACTTTACCGGGCGCATTTTGCATGGTCACCCATATCTTTTCTTAAATTAAAAAATATTTTAAATACCTATAAATAGAGATGACAACAAACCAAATATAGATAAGATTGATCCATACCTATCTCCATCCTATAATAAAAATTTTATATATTTATATTTATTTTGTACTCATCTTGGATCCGATCAGATCGGATCAAGTAAGATACAGATCGAATCAAATTAGATAGATAAGAAAGATTGATCGAGTCACGTCGGACGGAATCGAATACATATAAATAATATATGTCGGGTCGAATTTGAATCGAGATTTATCATTATCCATATTCAATTCAAATTTATTTTAAATATTTTTTATAATCTATATATGTTTCGAGTTTCGACCAGATTGAATAAAAACTGTTTCATTCAAATCGAATTGGATAGGACATTCAACGGGTGGACTAAAATTATTATCTCTATCTATAGATATCTCAATTATATAATTATTTAAAATATATTTTAATATTAATATATAATTTTTAGATATCATAAATTATTAGATAATAATTTATTTAAGATAGAAAATATTGCTGTAAATAAATTAAATCAAGATAACTAGCTAATTGTAAAAATCTAACTTGCTAAAAGTATTAGTAATCATATTATCAATAAAGTGTCCAGCCAGAACAAATAGAATCGGGTGAAGAGACTTATTTGCATTCTTTTATAAAGCATGAAATTATGCTGTGATATTTTTTAGAATAAGAGTTCTTTGAAATTACAAAAATAAAGTCAAGAATGGTCAAGAATAAAACCATGGAATTTTTCAGTGGAGTGGGGTCGAACCGAACTGCGGATTCGGCGGCGGCGGATGGATTTATGGACCGGTGCCACTTTTTTAGGAAGCCTCGCTAATGTACCATTAGAAAGGAATTACGTTCGCCCTTGCATTTGGCGGAAATTACGGAAGGGCTGCAACTTAGGCCGTGGTGCGGCACAGGAACCCGTGGGCGGACCATCGATTTCGAAACGATCGGTGGGTGATGCGTGTGCGTACGTGGCGGCACGGGGAATGGTAACCAACGGACGGTAGTGATTGGCTGGCAGAGTAATCGTACGTCAGAAATGGGTGGGATGGCATGTTTTAAAGCTGTGGTCTGGTGGAGTACGTGTCACGCGTTTTACGTGGGAGTCACGTCCAAACTAGGTAGAGGTTCTGGGGATAATTTTGGGATCCGGTTACTCCCCGTCATTAACCCTCTCAAGTTCGGTGGAGAATTGAGATCATAATTTTCACTGTAGAAGAACCGAGACCGATTAGTTAAGATAAGTCGACATTCTTGGGAAAATTGTAATTAAAGAACTCTACCCAAGAATTGGATAGTCTGAGATTAAGGTTATGTCAAACTTCTATCGGCCTTGTTTAATAAATTTCTTATATTAGGCACAAGCCACTAAACGTGAGACTTTAATTTAAAAACTCGACCCCGCTTTAGACTTGGAGTGTTTGAGGTTATGCCAAACTTTTGTTTCAGGCACAAGCCAAGGAACGTGAGGCATTGGTTTGGTTGGGACGTCTGTGTCAGTGGTTAGGAAATTGCTTAGTAACAGAGAAAATAGACTGGACTTCTGTTTTTGTGAGCAAATATTGAGCAACGAAGGATAGATGACTGAGTTACTACCTAATTGGAAGAATTATTAGATAAAGAGTATTTGAGATTGTATAAAAATGTGTTTAAACATTTATTATTTACTCTATAATTAATAAAAAGTATTGAATAGGATGACATGAAAGAATTAATATTATTAACAAATTATTCTGAAATGACCCACATGTATAGACACCCAATTACCCTATTTTGTGCCCAAGATAATTTGTATAGTCTAATCTCAAAGATGTACGTCGCATTATTGTGAAACATGATTTATCAATTATAAGGGTTCTTATCGTCTCTATCTGCATATTACCTACCAATCAAGCCTTACGGTATGATAATTTTAATTATTCCTTGCAATTTTGAAAGCGACAAAGAAGAAAGATAATCAAAAAGAGAGAGATTAAAAAATACAATATTCATGCCCTAGGGAAAGAGCTTTATCGTGAATTAAAAAAAAATGTTTTGTTGATTAGACCATCATATCAGTTTTTTTTTTTTTTGGGTTAAAACCATCGAATCAATTTTTGATTGGTATCAAATGCAACATAGCATGCGCACATCATAGATCTTATGATATACCATAATTGATTTAAGGACCAATATGTGTATTGGAATTGTCCAGTGCACATCTCAAGACAAATTAGATAGAATAAATTTTAGAAAAGAATTAAATTTGCCGGTGCCAACTCACTTCCACATGAAACTTGCTTACATAGACACATAAAAATGAAGGAAATACTAATGCTGTCTTTGGATGCAAATCCATCACGTACCTGATATGAACAGCATGAACGGCATTGATATTTGATATGGTATAATGAATTTTTGTCTTTCTCTAATGCCCACAAACCATGTCCTTTTCTAAATGCCCACATCTTTGCCCACGTCTTCCCTACTCTTCAATACTCAAATCTATTCTATTAAAGGATAACATGTACCTTGCGGGGGAGGGGGGAGCGGCAAGATTCATGCAATTTAAAAGCAAAAGCTTACCATCCTCTCCTTCAAGTTTCAAGGCTTTGTCACCATGACCAATCCGAATATCCATGCATCGGACACCTCTTCCATATAAGAACACAAGGCCTTCCTCTGGGAGTTTCGTATTGTGGATGATGCTATATGGAGCATGATAAATTGGAGAAGCTCCTATCCTATATTTTGATTCCGAGTTGGGAGGTGAGATCTTTGAACCTATCAGAGGATTGATTGCTCAACATAGTGATCACCTACGGAAAGAGCAAGCTCACAATCAAGCCGATCAAGAATATATCATCGGTTAACTTGACCAACTCACTCCACAGTAGAAGAACACTGACAATTGCTAAGGAGAGGAAAAACGAAGACATGACCAAGATCCTCAACTTCGGTTGCATCGATATTGGGCCGACACCACCCATGATCACACCTAACTTCATCACTTTTGATGCCATCATTCTTGATGTCATATTTTGCCTAGGTTACTTCAGTACTACTAATATCGGCATCAACTATATGACCTTGTTATTAGTATCCACTTCAGCATCGCCATCATTAGATTCGACCATCTCCAGATCAAGCAGACGCCGATCAAATCCGACCATCTCCAAATCAGTTAAATATCGACTAGAATTGGATAACACCACTCTGATTATCTATTATTTCTTGTTACTATTTTCAAATCTAATCTGACTTAAACGTCGGACGATCCGATCAGAGCTAATCTGACGAACTTTTCTATTTTTTGTACGTAGAATTAGGACTTCAAGGTAATCATATTTCACAATCGCGGATCGAACAGTGCCCTTGAAATGACACTAATCGAATTGGATTTGATAGTAATAGTATCTGTTGGTATAAATACCATCGGCCGAAGTTCCCGACAATGGTACCATCCGGGCTTCTCGAAGGTGGATCTTGCGGGCG
>KE504660.1:484761-502669 GCA_000441515.1 Elaeis oleifera
ACTGTAGAAAATCGGTCAATAGCGAGGCTCGGTGAGCACTGTAGAAAGTCGGACGAAACGGAGTCCAGAGGGCACTTGGAGCAATCCGATAGGCGACTGAAGAACCCATCTTGGAGAAGTACGGATTGGTGCCGCCTGTCGAGAACTTCGGCTGAGGGTATTTTATACCCAACAACATTTTATTCCGACATTGATATTCAAAATAAGTAAAAATTATTCAAAAGAAGAATCCAAATTCAATTTATATAATCCATTACATAATATTCTAGTATCAACCAAATAAATTTTTATTAATTTAAAACTTGAATTTACAAAAGTAATAAAAAATCTTCTAAATCAAGTTTTGATAAAGCAATTAAATTTCTAGATACCAAAGGAACATTAAAGACATCATGTAGATCTAATTAGAATTCGATATCTGTAACAAGTCTGTAGGTTCCAATTGAAATGATTTTGGACTTCATCCGATTCTCTATAAAGATCCACTGCTTTCTATCATTTGGCTTTCGTTTAAAAAGAATCTCTGTAATGAATTAGAACATGAATTGTAACACCCGAATCAATCCATCAGGTATTAGAAGGAACATCAATGAAATTGATTTCAAAACAAATAAGTGAAAAGAGAATATCCTTCTTTTGAACTATTTTCTTCTTTTCTCACAATCCTTCTTGATATATCCCTCCTTGTTACAAAAGAAACATTTCAATTTATGAGAACTTTTTTTTGATGGATTGCTGATCCTTTATTTTCTTTCTTCGTCTTCTTTCTTTTAGGATGCTTCTGTGAAACCACGTAAACAATTGGGACTCCTTCCTATTTCAATCTCTCTCTCTTTTGCATGCACTGGGAGATAAGTTCATTTATTGATCATGAATTTTTGTGTGTTGTAGTAAATCTTAAATTGGATAAACTAGGATAGAAGAGAATTGAGAACAAATTGGACAATGAAGTTTTCAGATACCATCATATCCAAATCATTCAATTTTTCAGCTATATCATGCATTTTCATAATGTACTTTTGTACTTCTGAAAATCCATCATATTTCATAGAGGTTAATTTGCTCATTAGGGTACTAGCTAAGGCTTTACTTGATCCGATGTTCTACAGAGAAAAGGTACTCAGAAGTCAATTCATTATCAGGAATAGATCTCCTAATGTCTCTCGCTATGGAACTCTTAATAATCATGAGAGACAATCTATTAGAATGCTTCCACTTTTCACGTAATTTCTTATGATCAGGAGAACTAGTGGAGGTAAGTGGATCGAGCTGAGGCTTATGAAGGACCAAATCAAAGTCTAGACATTCTAAAATAATAAGAACCTACTCGTGCTAATCAGGATAATTCGATCCGTTTAGTGTGGGAATGTTAGATAGATGCGACGAGAGTGAAGCAGGAGTCATAGCTGTAAGTAAAAAAATATGCTCACAATTACGATCATGATGCAGATTCTATGACATAATTCTGCTAATAATACTTATTATACAACAATAATACATTTTTGGGCAAGAATCATAGCATATAATAAGTGTCTCAACTAATTTAATCACAAATTTAAACATAATAAATAATACCAAAATATGCATCACATAAATCATAACCAACAATAATATAAAATATGTAAGCAAGAACAATAATTATGGCATGCACACATAATTCATGTTTAAATTGTGATCCATCATATTAGTTACACTTTCAATGGTTTAACTAACTACGATTATAAAATTCGAGGTTATTCCCATCTTTGGGTGTAGAACTCTCCATCTTTATGCAATTCAAGTTAGTCAATCTTTTACTGTTAATTTTGTATCAAATTACCGACATCTTTAGGTCAACTATAATAGATATACCTTTATGCAATTCTAAAACTATAATAAGAGAGAAAATCATTAGCCCTCAATGATTCAGCTATCTAAGATTCATAGAGTGCTTCGGGCCCTTTGGGGCTATGTGAAAACACACTTAAATATTGTAATAATGAGTAGAATTATAAAATAAATAATATATAAATTATTAAATATTTAATCATGTATGGGAACAGAGCCAAATTGTTTCTCAAGTTATTACTGTAGCGTTTGGTTGTTGGGAATAAGGTGGAATAAGCTCAGCGTTTGGTTGCTGGGAATAAGGTGGAATAAGAGCTTATTCCACCTTATTCCCCAAACATACTATGAAATAGTTGTGGGGCCCATGGGTTTTACAATTTCGATCAAAGGTGCATTAATTCCACCTTATTTCCTTCCACCTAGTTTAAGCTATTTCATGTTTCACCATGGAATAGCTTATTCTAGAGAAATGATGAGAAATAATTTCACCTTATTCTAGTTTAGAAAATAACAATGTATAATTCCAATGGGCCCCATAAATTTCCAACCAAACACAAAATTGAAATAGGAATGATGAATAGATATTCTGAAAAATTGGTATTCCTATTTCAAGAGTACCAAAATAGCTACCAAACACTACCTGCGGGTACAAAGGTTTAAAAATCGCTCAAATCGGATGTAAACAAAAAATTACAGTGATTTTACTAAAAAGCTTAATATTAAAGGACTCAACCGTAAATCCCAGACAAAAGGAGCTTTTCTGTAAAATAGTTATTTTAAAATTAGTTTGTCAGAAAACTATAGGGATCTTTCTGTTTGTCAAGGGTTTATTTGCAAAATAGTTTTAAATAAAGCTTAGATTAATGGGTTTGGATCTAATCCGAAACCTTAATGGATCAAACTTAAAAACTTGAAATCCAAAAGGCCATCATGGGTTCGTATCTTAATGGGTTTGGATTTGGATTTGTTAGGATTTGAAACCCGATAACCCAAACCCTCTTCTTCCACCCCTGATTGCGAGAAGCCCTAAGGGCTTCTTCTGCACCGTACGGGCGGTCGAGCACCGCCCTTATCCACCCCGTCCACTGGAGACAAGGAGCAGGAAGGGGGACAGACAGCCGCCCTTGTTGGAGTGCTGCAGAAGACCGACCACCGCTCCCACCGTCGTGGCAGAAGCCACGATTTCTCGCGACCACATGGAGACACCGTGTGCGGTGGTGGCTCTCTCCGTCGTCACCGTTGGGGGCCACCCCCTATCCGATCCGCTGCAGTATCCTGCCACCGTCGTTGGCATGGTAGTATCCATGGCCGCTGCACCGTTCGCCAAACGGCATGGGGTCAGCCTATGTGACCGGCCCCAAACCTTTATATATATATATATATATTCAGGAATTAAGAAAACCCAATTCAATTTCTTTCGCCTTTGATTAATTTCGAAAATATAAAGCTTTGATTTTAAATTTTAAAATAAGTCAAAAATTATTGAAAATTTTACATGAATACGAAGCATGAAACTGGCGCTCTGATACCACATGTTGGATAATTTAATTCCTTTATGTCTGGATCATGCTCCAATATTCATGCAAAAATTAGAATCATAAATAAATTATACTTTGCCCCATCATCTTGCCAATACGATGATCACATAGCCCACAGAGTGTCTGATCTTTCTTCATGGATGACTGATTTTCTCTCTCCTCACCCTCCTCCTTAACACGGATGATCGATGGAAATCGTCACACCCTCCTGAGAGTTGGAAAAATAGACCAGACTATTTCTATTTATATCTGTACTTATCTCATCCCATCAAAGACTTAATTTAATTAGAGTTGAATTACAGCCTAATTCTTATTAGGAATTAGACTCTTTAATTAATTGGGCTCACTATAATTGATTCAGGATATATGGCGGATCTAAAGGGTTAAATTTGACTAAATGATAATTAGATCATATTAGGAGTAAAATTCAACATGCTATACATAATTATAACAACTTCAACGGTTCTAAAAAACAGTGATATTATAGTAATTTCTTTTTTGAAATAAGTTGTCAATTCTAAAACCCCTTAGAAAAATATTATAACCACCGTGATGGGTCGGTCACTCAAGGTTTCAACCCTTGACTGCTATTGTGGAATGAAGGTGTAGTGGATGTGTAACACCAACACGGATAGAGCTGCGGTGGTTGGGGGGCTGAACCTTGAAAATTTCAAGCAATGAAACATTCTTTTCTAAATCTTGTACTGTGTTGGGGTTGCTAATATTCCACTGTCAACAGCTGACCTGAAATCATGAGCTTACTTAGAAGACCAGGCTTCCTAGTTTGATAAAATTCAGAAGAGGTTCTATTTAAGGAAAGTAAGTCATGAGATAACAAATAATCAATAAAACACAATGACAATTTCTCTTGGAAAGTTGTGGTTAGTCCAAAATTACAGGCCTTCCTGACTCATGACATTACACAAATCTAGCCAACTGCTTGCTTTTCCGGAAAGAAAAGCTCATTCTATGGACAAAGTCCTAGAGGGATCTAAGTTAATATAAGCATCCAGAGGTCAATCTTAGACTAAAATCTCCTTAGGAAACCAGTTGAGTAGCCATAAAATTATTAAGGGGACGCGGATATTCCTGTCTTCTGACTTCCCCCCCAATATAACTAGCAGATATGTGAGTCCATTCGATAAATCTATCCTCTTAGGTGGACCATGGGTCCACTACTACGTTAGTCATTCAAATTAATTCATTCTATAGTGGGGAAGCTTCGAAGCAAAATAATAATGCGAAAGTGAAAGCACATAATTAAGTTGACTGATAGTGCCATGAAGAAAACACTAGCACCAGATTAACCATGAAATAGGATGGTGATTAGGTAGGTGTTTGTAATTTGCTCTTGACGTTTGGTCCCTAACTTGTACCCAAAGAGTTGGGTTTGGGTTGTATCTTTCGCGTGAAAGAATGATTGATCTTCTACCATGATGTTAACTGTTGGATCACTTTTCATATAGATGTTAAAGTACTCCAAATTTTTTTATCCATCTATCTGCAGGACAGATCTCAAAATGATCATTGCCCAATCTAACAATTATTTCGCACGGAAGAAAATGAATCCTTCTCCCATGCCAAAGATACAACCTCTGTCCCAAAAAAATAAGGTAGGACAGTGATGGGCAAATAGGAGATCATATGCAAAGTAATCTACCATACTATCTAGTCAACATGATTTGATAAGTTATTATGATGTCTCGATGATGAAAAAAGTGACCAAGCTACATTGTGTCCAAAAGTCTCTCCATCAGCCAGCAATGCCCATGCTGTGAATTTCTTTTGAGTATTTTAAGCAAAAGACTTGTCAATAAACAAACCCATTCCTTCTAAATGACAATTGGGCCCCATGATGATACTAACCCTGCTAAAATTGTAATCTCCAAAGGCCTATTTGACTAGACGTAGCGGAATAGACTAGGAACGGACCACCACATGAAATGAGGAACGAAGCCGGAGAAGAGAAAAGCTGAGCGTAGGGTCCTGTGCTCCTGTGGCCCGCTTCACTCAGGATTTACTACTTTTGAAAAAAAAATCCGTCCAGATTTTTTTCCTAACCCACAGGATGCGAACCCGCAACCCCACGTCCTGGTCCGGGACTGCTCTCACGACTCTCCTTTTCCCGGGACCACTCTCACGACTCTCCTTTTGCCCTACATTCATGAATACAACTGAAGTTACCAAATAAGCCGTTCCATTGAACAAGGAAAACATATTTCAAATGTTTTTCTCAGCATTGCATTTTAAGGTTGTTTACTGTTTAGCCGATCTTTCTATTTAATTTTAGATATTTATTTTGAATTCTTACGGATATATCCATCCATATTTAGTTTAAGCTAATGCATCTGCTTTATCCAAGAAAATAACAAGAAATATCTGGATAATCTCATGGCAGAAGCCACACATTCATAAGAATGCAGTTTAGCTGGACTATTTCTAGTTGCAACACAGATACCTCAACCACACAAATTATTCTCATTCCATTATTACGCACTGACGTGCAGTTTTACTTGCCAGAAGAGCAAAAACAATAACCAATCTGACTTTTGAATACGGGAAACCAGTTTCAGTCACATACTATCACGTCAATGCATTTAGTGTTAGACAACGGACCTACGTCGTAATGATAGAGACAATTTTACGTCAATGCATTTAGTGTTGGACAACGGACCTACATCGTACTGATAGAGACAATTTTACGACTTCTCTAAGGGTATATATCCCCCTACAGGATTTCTACAGCAGGGTGGTTTACACCTACCAATTTTCATTTCACGCCTGCCCGCAGTACATGATGATTGATGAACCTTAAATCTATGCCAGGCATTGTACGCTAAGTGTTTCATTACTTTATGCATTCGGCTACGTCCCAATTTCTGTGTACAATTAAAAAAAAAGAAAGAAATTAATTGTGTGCTAAGTGGTATTGTGAAAGATTGCGTAGATCTTTCAGTCCTGCCTGTGAAACTGCAACTAAGTTTTTCCTTTGGCTAGCTGCTTTCTGCCTCCCCTATCGTCAAAAAAAAAAAACTAAGTTTTCCTTTCAAAATTAAAAAGAAACCGTAGCGAAGTTTTACTTTGTAAGGAGCTACTTAGTGATGCTACAGTGAAGTGATATATATATATAGAGAGAGAGATAGAGAGAGAAGACCGAAGAGGAAGTGATCGAGGCTTCGGTTGGGGAAGTAGGGGTAGACGAGCATCTTTTGGCCGGCGGAGGCGCAGCAACCGAGCAGAGAAACGAGGTTGCGGTGCTGAACCTTGAGCAGTAGCCGCACCTCGTTGGTGAACTCCCTCATGCCCTGCCGCGACTCCAGAGACAGCTTCTTCACCGCAATCTCCTGCCCGTTCCCCATCACCCCCTGCACACATCCATTCCATTATTATATTTCATTACCTAAGCAATCCATCCAACATAAACTACTCTACGTGACCTTCTCCTTGTCACAGGATTAAACTATATATTGCACGACTGAAACAAAGTTTAGCTCCTAAAAATAAATTATGCCATGACAGCCAGCATCCACACAAATTATAATCCCAGTTCTAATGTCTCTTTTCCACTTGCTGGCTTGGGAGAAGAATAAGAGTAGCGGGTCAACAGGATGGGCCCGTCGAGGGATGCGAAGAGGCCAGCGTCAAAAGTTTCCTCGAGGAGGGACAGCCATGAGTCAGCACGGAACAGGAATTCTCTACCGTGACATGACACCATGGACGCGGTTTTCCTTTGGGTGGCGCTTTTGACCCTCCGCATGTCAAAGACCACGCTTGGATTCGTCTATTTTTTCGGTGTGTTTGGTATAGGAACGGTGCAGTTTGAGACGTGGACGGGATAAATGACATCCCTTGAAAAGTCAGATTAGTACTCAAATTAGAGATGGCAGTAGGTGGGATAGGGATCAAATTGATGAATATCTATATTTATTTATAATTAAAATTTTATATTCATATCTATATTTATATATTCATTTTGGATCGGATCAAATAGAGATATGAATCGAATCAGATTGAATAGATAAGAAAGATTGGATTATATCAGATTAGATAAAAACTCATCATATAAATACTATAAATAATTATAATTTAAAAAAGATTAAATTAAGATCGTCGGATCAAGTTTGGAGTGGGACATGCCATTATCCATATCCGACTCAAACCCACATTGAATATTTTTTCAGAATCCATATTCATCTTGGATTCTAATCAAGTCAGATAAAATTTGTCCCATTTGGATCAAATCAAATACCAGATGGATCGGCTAAAATTGACGTCCCTAATTCACATTAAACATCAAATTGAGTCTGGGAGTTGTTGGTATCCAAAGATTTGCGGTGTTTCCAATACATTTCCCAGGGTTTTACTAACCAAGAGAGGCAAATCCATAGATTCCCAATTCATGATATCCCTAGAGATTACAGTTTTAGTGACCATTCAATCAATATCAGACAGCTAACCAATAATGTACAAAAGGTCACTACCTAACTATCTAGGATAGCCAGCATAATGCCAATGAAAGGATGACCATAAAACTTGAATTCCTCTCGATCTCCCATCTCTACTAATCTAATTAAACTAGGGTGTGTTTGGCTTTCAACTAGAATCGGAATAGACTGGGGATGAAAGTTATATATACCCCGATATATTTGGTTAATGATAGAAATTGAAATCAACGTAGAGTTTGAATTCTTAGCAAGAATAGAAATTAAATTTGAAAGAATTAAAATATTTTATTTTTTTTAAAATTAGAATGAAATATATAGGATTCTCCTAAATCAAAATGAGAGTCATTTATTTCTATTTCTATTTTCATTCTGGAGTCCAACTCTACCCTCCTAACCATACCTCTACATTAATATTTCACAATTTCAATAAAAATCAAAAGTGACGAAGAAGAGCGGAACCAAGTGATGCTACTGGTAAAATTTACTTCTGCTTGTTCCAAAATTCCCAAATGAAAAGGGAACTTAGACTTGAAATTGGGAATGGGATTTGAAATGAAATGGAGTATCTATCTATCTATCTATAAAAACGCGCACGCTTCATCTTTTTTGGATCTGAATATACACATACCTTATAAACAGGGCCGAAACCACCACGGCCGAGGAGATTAGCGTCGGAGAAGTTATCCGTGGCGGCCTCCAATGTTTTGAGATCAATGAATAGATTCCAAGAAGAAGAAGGAGAAGAAGACTGCTGCTGCTGCTCTTCTCCTCCTCCTCCTCTTCCTCCATCTCCCTTCGCTCTCCTCGTCCAGCAACCGCACAACCACGAGCAGAACCGCATCAATCCCCCACTTATGTACAAACCTAGTCCGTCCAATTCAAGAGCTTGAGAGAGCGACGGAGAGGCTTGTGGAACTTATAGAGGAGGGCAATTAAACTACAGTATCGAAGAAGAAAAGGAGGTGGTCAGCGGCAGGCGGCTGCAGGCTTCTTGCAGCTGAGGGTGACCTACTCGGACAATAGAGCCACTGTTGGAGGTGGTTCAAGTCCTCGCGAAGACCTGCTAGCGGGAAGGAAGAGCAAATACGTCATCGGGGAGAGGACCCCGTCAAGATGATATCCATAAAGTTTGCAGAAGCGCGTTTCTTGACGATGCCAAGGGTGACTTTGGCGACTCAAGGGTCCCGTTCAGATGGCTCCCCTGACCTTGGGCTACTCATACCCTTTTCTGACGCCTGGTTACCATAATTGGTTGAACCATTCACTATGGTAGTTGAACCCAACAACAGTACCTGGTGGATGGATTCATGCACTTGTGGCGCAGGGGTCGACCGGCATTGGTCACACTGTAGGACCACAGGAGTTCATGATGATATATTTCGTGTGATTCAAATCTCACCTCACCTGGTCTCTCTCTCTTTTTTTATTCCTTTAAACGTTGTATCGAACTTGTTGAATTGTTCAACGAATTTGAATTTCTGGGTGTTCAATCCGTTGGAAGGTTGAAACATCTCGATAAATTGTCATCCAGGTGATGTGTTGAAAATGAACCAACGGTCTTGCTTTGGAAAAAAAAAAAAAATAGTCAACCATTAAATTTTGTCGAAGGAAGCACTGTCCGATTTGATGGGCCAATTAAATGGTTTTGATATGGTGGTTTCCATGTTATTGTCGAGGGTGGATTTGTTCATCCCACGTGATGAGGCTGGGCCTGTTGGCAAGCATGGGTAATGCAACACAGGGTTTCTAATAGCTTAGATATGGTTCCCATGTTTCGTGACGTAGATTGAAGCAGACTCAGTCCGACCAATCAAAGCCCATGGAGTGTTCGGCTCCAAAAAGAGGAAAATAAAGAATGGTAGAAAGGGGTTTAAGAAAAGTAGTACTGCACTGTTTCAGTTATTTTTTTTATTAAAATTTTTTGTGCATCGCAGGCGCATGCACCATCCGTGATGATTGATTTTGCATGAGACCGATAAAAATAAATTTTTTTATACATCGTATTCTAATTCCGTGCGTGAATCAATCACCACAAGGATGCGCATAATTTTACACCACTCGATGCATAAAGAATTTCTCTTATTTATTGGTTTCTGTCTCTCTCCGTGGACTCTTATGTGGTGAAAAAGAATTACCGGAACAATCTATTATCTCCCTCTCTGTATGTTTAGTTTAGATAATTCAAATACATTGGTGATGCCAGAAAAGAAAAAGAAGAAGGCTTGTTGATCGTTTGGGAGCAAGTATACGTGAGAAAAATGTCATAACTATAAAATTTTTGATGATAACTAAATTTACTATTCTGAGAGGGTGACCAAACTCAATAATTACTGTACTACACTCTTTATAATTTCCGACCAGCAATTTGGACATTAAAACCAAGTCAGATAAATTATATAATTTCTATAAAAATAATGGAATATTTTATAATCTTCTTGCCCAACATGTTCAATATATAAAATAAATTAAATTATATCTTTGCATTACAATTATCATTATTATGAAAAAGCTTTCCCGTTGACCATTTGTATTGTGGAACTAAGTTTATCTCATTCTCGAGGGTTCAGTAGCAAGTGTATATAGGAAAAATGCTGTAAATATAAAATTCCTTGTATATACCAATGATCATCATGATCATGATGTTAGGTAACATATCCAAACTCTATTTGTCCAAGTGAAATCTAGTTCAAAAGACAGTCTTTTCCTTAGTTTTATTTATTTTAAGAAACACACTGTCAGAAAGAATTACATATAAAAGAATAAAAATGGACAGTCTCTGCATCTCCCTTGGACAATTTGAAATGTAATTTACGTTGTACGGGATCTGAATTATTCGGTAGAAAATCATTCCACTAGATGAAAAAAATTGAAAAGATGAATGAAAATATTGGAGAACCCGGCTCTGCCGGCAATTAATTTTAATCAGGCCCGATCCACCCATTGGCCAGGCTTTGAGATGGGCCAAAGCCATTTCCATGCACGAGCACCGAACATGCCCTATTTGCAAAAAAGAGAGTCCTGATTCGACTCTGTTTCCTCCTCCGAACCTATCGGGAGGATTTCTAGGGCTTACCAGACTCTGGTGAAAGCCTGAGGATTCGGCATATAAAGGGTCCTGACTCCTCCTTCTGTGCATCGCCTCCCATCTCCTATCCTCCGCAAGCAAAACCTTTGTTTTTTTTTTTCTTGATTTTTTGTGGAGTCGGCTCGAAGAGCCACCACCGATTGAACGTCGAAATCATGTCTTTAGCCTCATCGGACTTAGGTAAGAGATGGACCGCCTTGTTTCCTTTTCTTTTCTGGGTTTTTTTTGTCGTTGCTTAAAAACAGCAATCGCCGGAGGCCGTGATGAGGTTTCTCCTATTTGTATTTTTTTTTTTTTTGTTTTACCAACCACCGTCGGTTGTGGCCGTGGTCGAGGTTGCCACTATGGCTGTCAGAGGATCATCATAGATCACCGATCCTAGGTTCCTCCACTCGAGAGCTTGAGAGGAAGAGAGGAAGAAGGGGGAGCAGTCCCTGTTTGAGAAGAAGAAGAAGGGAGAGAGTGTGTTTTCTTCTCTCCTTCATTTTCTCTCTATCTTTTGTTCTTTTTCTTTTATCTCTCTAATTAGGCCAGAGATTTTGTGGAAGAGGAGTTTGAGGGTAGGGGGCTGAATAGCAAACCCCTAATGAACAATGACCGAGGATTCTAGATAGGTGATTTCTGCGTGATGAATTTTATTTTAATATTAAATTTGATTTCATAGGAGAATAATTTTTTGAACAGGAGAATCTTAAGTAGGATTTTTGACATCTAGATTGTAAACTAGTGAAGTTTAATGTCAATAGAGATAAAAATTTTCAGATATTGATTATCTATTTATATAAAATTATTTTATGCATTAACGATTTTGCTCGATGTAGTTTTTGATAGATGCATACTGTATATTTATATTGTTATATATGGCTATGTATGAAGTTATGTATCGTATGTTATTGATCTTGATTTGGATATATTTGGTATTTATATGCATCGAATTTTGTAAAAAAAATAGTATTAAATTATAATTCTTCTACTAGTATAAATTTGAATTATGATTAAATGATGGGTTGTGGTATTTTAGGCTAGCCAAATTGTTCATATCCCGCAACAGATTAAAAAGATTGTGGTAGTCTATGCGACTAGCCACTTGATACCCCACCATAAGTTGAAAATGTGGTTGTGGTAGTTCAGAGTTGAACACTTGTGATCTTCTGGATTGGCCACTGTTAGTGCCCCATCATAAACTAAAAGTGTGATTATGACAGTCAGAGTTGAGCACTCATAGTCCTTTAGATTAGCTATTATTGTTGTCTCACTACGGACTAGAAACGTAATTGTGATAGTTCATAAGACTAGCCATTATATTGATACCCCATCACGAATCAGAAATATGGTTATGGTAATCTAAAGCCGAGCACCTAAATATTATCATCAGATGTGATATACCATAATTTGAGACAAGTATTTGATGTGATTCATTGCACAAAAAGATGCATTTGTTATGCATGTTTTATAATCATGGTATCTTGTAGCATGAAATTTATATTAGTAACAATCTTGATTAATTTTTTATTTATTAGTATATTGGTGCTGGTATGTAGAATTTTTATTGGACTGTAAAGTTCACAATCTCTTTTTTCTTTTTCTTTTTTTTAGAGTTACAAGGATACATATATTTGGCTATGGTTGAGATCATAGTTGAAATGATTGATTAGATAGAGCATCATAGATACTAATCAGATGATCGAATTTTATAAATTATAAAAGATCTGATATTTGTTAATGTAGAATATTTGTTATTTTACAAAATTTCGATGATGTAATAGATTTTAAGGCCTTGCATATTAGAACTTTGTCTATTATGTTAGGGTTGTGACAAATATAATTTATATCCAGCTTCTTCAGATGCAATTGTTAATACAATTATTATTTTTTATACGTTTTCTCAAACAAGAGGGTGTTGGGATAAGTCAATCGACCTCCGACTCAAGTCAACCAACCCCAACATCCGACTCAACAAAGATCAACCGACAAACATACAACTCCGACTATGCATCGACTGACACCGACTCATGGTCAGCGAATTGATTAACACTCGACTACTACCGATCAACAGCAGAACAATCTCTGACCTAAGACCGTCAGCATATCAGAATTACCAGCCGACGGTCGTTCATACAATGTTACCGACATATAGTCGCCCAATCTGCTCAACATGCGGTAACCGTTATGAATGGTTATCGACTATGTGTCACGATAATTAGTGGAGATTAATGACCCACTAACTCCACAATTATGGTCTGATAATTTAGCACCATAAAAAGTGAGACCACGTACTTAATGGTTACATCAGATTCACCTATAAAAGAAGGATAAGGAAACAGTACTAGTAAGACACTTTTGAGCTAGAGCTCTGCTACTCTCGATACTCTACTACTGTTCATCAATTTTCTCTCTGATTTAAGCATCGGAGGGTCTACATCGAACACAACTCCAATCTGTGAGGATGCTATTTTACAGGTGCCCTTCATCGATGACAGACGACAGAAAGTTGGTCGCAACAGATTGACGCACCAGGTAGGAGAGAAATTTGCAATCAATTATGTCGAAAATCAGAGCCCAACATTTGATCGGATCGACGAGGCACTCTTCCGTCGGAAAGATGCTCCTCTCCCACCTTCGATAGCAGAGTCCAGTTCTTCGCATCCCGTGGTCACCATGGACGTCCAAATCGCTGCACTCATGTAGCAGATGAATGTTCTGACGGAGGCTGTCAAAAATTTCCAACAATAGCAGATCCAGCAGCAGCAGTCGCCGGCGGAGCAGCCGGTGGCACAGTCGCCGGCGGAGCAGCCGGTGGCACAGTCAATGCCATCCAGGCATAGTCGCGGTCATCTTCTTCCTCCCCGGAGCGACCGTCTCGACACTCCCATCGGGACGGACGACCACATTCTTGACACTCTCATCATCCCACCCATCAGTCGCGGCGTTCCCCTCTCCTTCTCATCTCTGCAGTGTTAGGAAGGAGAAACGGCCACGGACGCCTTCTGCTTCTCCCTCAAATTCATCGGGAGGTTCCACCCCCGGAGTCTCCTAACAACGGTGGTTGGACGACTACGAACGTAAGTTCTGAGAGATCGACTGCCGACTTGCCCGACTTCACGTGAAAGGTCAGAAGTCCTCTAGTGACTACGACTTCCACACCGTCCAGCCTCTCTCTCAACACATCTTGGATGAGCCGATCCCATCTCGGTTCAAGATGCCTCAAGTGGAGCCATATGACGGCTCCATCGACCCAATCGACCATCTGGAGAGCTATAAAGCTCTCATGATGATCCAGGGGCAACCGATGCCCTCTTATGCATCGACTTTCCGACAACACTTCGGAAAGCTGCTCAGGCATGGTACTCCGATCTTCAGTAGAAGAGTATCGATTCCTTCAAGCAGCTCGAATATTCTTTTGTGACCCACTTCAGCACTAGCCGAAGACTGCCACGAATATCCGACAGTCTCTTCTCGATCAAACAAAGAGAGACTGAGACATTAAGAGATTTCGTGGTCCGTTTCAATATGGCCACACTTGAGGTCAGGGACCTCAACAAAGACATGGCCATATCGGTCATGAAGATGGGTCTGAGGGGATCTAGATTCTCCTACTCTTTGGATAAAATTTTCTCTGGACCTATGCTGAACTTCTCGAACACGCGTATAAGTATATCCATGTGGATGAGGCTGCTTCTGACCGACGCCAGACAGAAGGCAAGAGTCAGAAAAAAGATGGAGCTCCGATCAAATCAAGTCAACTATCTTCCAATAAACGAGCTTCACCCCAACGACGGAGTTCGAAACCGAACTACGGCAGGTATGACTCTTATACTCCACTCTCTGCTCTCCGTGCGCAGATACTCATGGAGATCGAAGGAGCAGAATACCTATATGGCATCCCCCATCGATGAAGGCGCCCTCAAGAAACTATGATCGGAGGAAGTACTGTTGGTTTCATTATGACCACGGTCATGGTACCGAATAATGCATCCAGCTCAGGGACGAGATAGAAGCCCTGATCCGACGAGGTTGCCTCGAAAAGTACCGAAGGGATCAGCCGACTCAACCTCTTGCTAATCGACGACCTCAGCCGCAAATTGAGGAGGCTATCAATAATCAGCCGACCACAGGAGTGATCAACATGATCTCCGGGCGACCAAATCGGGGACAACTTTCGAAGAAGAGTCGGTGAAGAGACGATGACTCAATGATGTAATAACTTTTCAGAAGAAGATGTTTGGAGAATTCAAATTCTCCATGATGATGCTGTTGTTGTTTCGACAACAATAGCAAATTATGATGTAAAAAAATCTTTGTAGATAATAAAAATTTGACTGATGTTCTTTTTACTCGATTTTCTCTCAAATGCGACTATCGATTGATCGACTCAGAAGAGTCTCGATGCCATTGGTCGATTTTACTGAGGATGTTGTGACTGTGGAAGGAGAAATTTCTCTCCCCTTAACCACGAAAACTGAACCACTGCAGAGCACTGTTTTTGTGACTTTCATGGTTGTCTGAGTTCCTTCAGCCTATAATGCCATACTCGGATAACCTAGCCTTAATGCATTGAGAGCGGTGGTCTTAATATACTATTTATTGATTCGATTTCTGACAAAGAATGGAGTCGGAGAAATGCGTGGAGACCAACAGTTAGTCCGACGCTGCTTCTTAGTCTCCACTCAAAATAATAAACCAAAAGATTCTCTACCCATCGACAAGTTGGACCAAAGAGAGAATCAGGAGAGGGGTGAACCAGCTGAACAACTGGTTTCCATCCCACTAAAAGAAGAAGATCCAGAAAAGACGGTCCAAATTAGATCGCAGCTGTCTGATCCGGAGTGACAGCAATTAATAAATCTACTAAGAGCAAACGCCAATATCTTCGTTTGGTTGGCCACAAACATGCCAGGCATCCCTCTGGATGTAATAACTCACCAACTCAACACCAATCCAAATATCAAGCCGGTGAGACAAAAGAATAACTTTTATCCCGAAAGATAGAAGGTCATTGACGAAGAGGTCGATAAGCTCCTCGCAGTAGGCTTCATCAGAGAAGCTACTTATTCCGACTGGCTTGCCAACGTGGTAATGTGAGGAAGACCAATGAAAAATGAAGGATCTGCATCAACTACACAGATTTGAATGAAGCTTGTCCAAAGGACAGCTTTTCATTACCAAAGATTGACCAACTGGTTGATGTAACTTCAAGCCATCGACTTTTAAGCTTCATGGACGCCTTCGTCGGATATAATCAAATTTGGATGGTACCTGAAGACGAGGAGCACACAGTCTTCGTAACCGATAAAGACATATACTGTTATAAAGTGATGGCTTTCAGTTTGAAACATATCGGAGCCACCTATCAACGGCTTATCAATAAGATCTTCAAAGTACAGATCGAACGAAATATAGAGGTATATATGGATGACATACTGGTGAAAAGCCTCCAGACTTCAGAGCATATTTGGGATCTGAAAGAAGCTTTTAGCATACTTCGATGACATCAGATGAAGTTGAATCTGACTAAGTGTGCGTTTGGGATGATTCTGAAAAATTTTTTGGATTTCTTATGTCACAATGAGGAATCGAAGCTAATCCCGAAAAGATAAAAGCTATCATCAATATGAAATATCCGAGCTCCAAAAAAGAGATACAACAACTTAATGGAAGAGTCGCCGCGCTCAACTGATTCATTTCTAGATTGGTTGAAAGATGTTTGCCTTTTTTCAAGACCTTGCGGCAAACAAAGGACTTCTTATGGTCGGATGAATGTCGACAGTCCTTTGAAGACTTAAAAAATACCTAGCCTCTCCACCTCTGCTTACAAACCAAAGGTCGGAGAAATATTGTATCTCTACTTGGCGACATCAACGGAGGCAGTGAGTTCGGTGCTTGTCCAAGAGGATGAAAATCGAATTCAGCGATCGATCTACTATAGCAGCATGGTGCTTCACAATGTCGAAGTAAGGTATTCAAGAGTGGAGAAAATGATCTACGCTCTAATCATATCATCGCAATGGCTTCGCCTGTACTTTCAAGCACATCCGATTGTGGTCCTGATCGATCAGCCATTGAAAGCAATCTTGCATCGATCGGATACTTTGGGTCGAATGATAAAGTGGATAGTAAAACTTGGCAAATTTGATATACAATATCGTCCATGTCCGTCAATGAAGGCACAAGTTCTAGCCGACTTCGTCATTGAATGTACAATATCCGACAATAAATCAGAGAATGAAACTAATGATACAATAAAGCAGACTGTGACTCTCGAACCTGACCTAAAGTCGACTTGGGTGCTGCACATTGATGGAGCATCTAATGTGCAGGGCAGTGGAGCAGGTCTCATCCTTACAAATTTTGAGGGAGTAGTTACTGAATACGCCTTTTGGTTCAACTTCAAAGTATCAAATAATCAAGCTGAATATGAAGCGCTCTTAACCGGCTTGAAGAACGTCAAGGAACTTGATATCGACAGATTAAAGATCTTTACCGATTCGCAATTAATTGCTGGACAGATCAAGGGTGAATTTGAAGCCCGAGATCCAATCATGATGAAGTATCTTCAGAAGGTGAAGGATCTTATATCAATCTTGAAATATTTTGAGATCTTTCATATTTTAAGAACTGAAAATGCTCGGGCTGACATATTCTCCTGACTTGTAACTACTTCTTTCAACTCGCTGGATCGGACATTTGTTGAATGTCTCGAACAGTCGAGTATCGACAAGGTTGAGGAGGTGTTACAGCTCACTGTTGAACCAAGCTGGATGGATCTGATCATCCAGTACCTAACAAATGAGACTCTTCCTATGGATCCCTCAGTAGCCAAATGACTTCGATGGACGGCCTCTCAATATATCATGATGAATGATCATCTCTATAAAAGGTCGTTCTCTCTTCCCTTACTAAAGTGTTTGGAACAACAGATGCCGACTATGCACTCTGATCGCTATCGTAGGCAGTGAAGAAAAAAATCAACTCAAACTATATAGATAGGATGAGTAGGGATCATTTTCACGGAG